>JBBNEX010000435.1:0-29284 GCA_038021265.1 Cyprinella venusta
TGATCAGTCATGCAAACTCTGACGATGAAAATTTAAACGAAAATCGACATTTAGAGATATGGAAGAGCGAAGATCGAGATCTGAACATCAATTAAAACATAATTTATCCCAATCATATATATATATTCATTTTTTGCTCTAAATCTACCATTATAATCGAGTGAACTACAAAATCTCAAATATTTTAAACTCATAAATATGCCTGTCTTAGAATTTACAGCAGCTAATAATTTTTTGTGGCTGCAAAATATTTATTTTGTGAGAGACATATTATGTTGAATGGAGACGTTATAATGTTTCACGGATTTCAAATTTACCTGAACAGGTAATCGATTCGCTTTGATAAGACTGAAAATCGGTAAAACTCTTAAAATGGGGTAGAAACTAGAAAATGAAATCGTGTCTTGGCTAAATAGATTTTTCTCCACCATTTCAATCTCAATAGAACAAAGCTGAACATCTGGAATGCTGAAAATAATTTAATTTGAAAATTTAAACTGATTATCGAACTATTACGCCATTAGTTTATCATATTTAACAACAGTTAGTCGGGTTGACGTATAACCTTTGAGGTGTTGAGATTGCTGAGATTTTTAAAATTTTATTAAATTACTAGAAGTTGACCCGTCAAAAATGACGCAAATTCAAAGATTTTCTTTAAACAAAAGTTCCTAATTCAGATGCAGAAATACCATTAAATATAATTTTAAGAGATTAATATCGCACAAAAATCAAACAAACTCGTTATATATAGATGAAATTTGGGAATAAAATAGCCTTGATAATTTCCTGGGAGAATTCATGTAGCGAACAAAGCATCAAAACTATCTGTGGGTTGGATTTTAATTATAATTTTGCGAACTGAAATTTTTAAGGACAAATTATGCTATTTTTTAGTTTTTCAAATTTTTTAATCATCAATTATGGTTAATTTAATGATTTATTGAAAAAAAAATAAAAAAAAACGACAATGAGCCTGCGCAAGAATAATGGAGAATGGAGGAACATTCTAAGGGTCAACCATTGCCATATTTTAAAATTGTGCTTCTCCATGATGAGTCAAGCTATTTATATGTTTTTTTTCTACATTTAATAATAAAATAATTTTTTTTATTCGCAGTTGCGCAATTGAGCGTTCCCGATCAGCGAATCAGCGAATCATCGAATCAGCGAATCAGCGAATCAGCGAATCAGCGAATGACATGGACTATTATATATAAGATTGTTAAAATTTTATAGGAAAGTATATCAATAAATAATATAAGTTCTTCCAAGAATTTTTATCCGTTCATCGATAAAAATCATAATTTTACGCCTTATTTCGCCATAATATAATGAAAAGCATAAAGAAAATCATATTTTTTGGCAAGACAGCCATATTGATTTAAAAATAATTTTAGTATTTAACAAGGCTTTTATCTTCATCATTAATAGAGGATTAATAGAGTTGGTCTTTTTAATTAATTTAAATGAGCCACAATAACCTTATTGCACTAGAATTATAATTCGATTGAAATAATAATTTACATCACATCTTATGGGACTCATTCTCCATCCGGCGGTAATTTAGTTATTTTCACTGCTGAAATAATTTAAAACATGGCAATAATTTAAACTCGTTTTAATGACAAATCAGTTCTGGTTACTAAAGTATATTTATGATATATTTAAATAAGACTGACTTTTTTTGTTTATGACTTACTTTTTAAGACAGAGAGTGTTCTCAATTATTATTCCCACTGCTCTCATTAAAAATCCCAGTAAATGGAAAAAAAGATGTCATGTTAGTTTTTTGAACTGAAAGGACTGTTATTATTGAAGATTAAAAAAATGAGAACGAATTTCGAACAAATATTAAAGTTTTTTATGAATAAGTAAAATTTTAACAATCGTCGCTGAAAAACTAATACCTAAATGATCGAATACTCACAAAAGTCCTAATTGTAAAGTTAAGGGAAATAAAACATACTATACTTGCAGAAATTAATTATCGTCGCAAAAAGTTATCGTAAGGTGCGGCCTTAATCATTAAATGAAGGAATACTACGAACGAATTTCTGATATTCTGCAATTCATAGGGATTATGTTACAACTTCTATGCTTGTTGATGATCTTATATGCCTCTTCTAAGCCGAACTGGTTTATAATTCAAGATGTTGGATTTAATAAAGTTAGCGTTGGTTTATACTCACTATGCTTCAACGACTACTGCAAAAAGTATAGAACAGAAAGTCAAACAGGTATAAATTAAATTATTTTTATAATGTTTAAATTTGAAGAATTTCAATAATTAATAAGATTTTTTTAAACTCGCGCCATCAATGGCATTTTACTGCAATAATACTTTCTAATCCCTCATTCTATGCTTAATATTGATATTAGATGTCCAAATTATCGTTTTACCTGCCTCTCTCTATTATTTACCTAATTATTTTTGCTTTCGTATTACCATCTTTTACTTTTTTACCTACTAAATTGTTCCGTTATCAATATAACTCATGACCAAGTTAATTCACAAGATGCAAGGCTATGTTATAGATTGAATAAAATAAGGCATAATCAGACTAATTATATTGCTTATAATTAAAATTAATTCAGCTAAAAAGAGACACAAACATGGTGATGTGAATCGAGAGAACTCGTAACCACAACCATTTGAATCATGAAACAAAGTAGAAAATAAAGATAAAAATATTATCATAATATTAATAGTGTCTTTTTAGTTTTAAGAATTTTTAATTGATTTGTAAATCAAAACTTACTGATTCTTAGTTTTTTGCCTATTAATTAGGGTCCGGCCAATATTCAATACTTGATTCGAACTTTTTTGATCGTTATATAGCTGGCAGTCATTATTATTATTTAAATTACAAAGTTTGGTGGCTTTATGAGTCAATAAGCATTCTTTTAAAGCATAGACAATTTGCAGAAATGCAGAGAAGCGGCTAAATATGCGTAATTTTATAAATTAAACATCATAGCACAAAACGAATTTTTTAAAAATATCTACACCGAATTTCTCTGCATCGTTAATCTATGTATGGTTGGTTAAATAATTTTTAATTGCATTCAGAAGCATAAATAACACTATTTATAAGATAATTTTTAAATAATCAGTGGATTAATCCGATAAAATTTATACTTATCTTAAATCATTTAAATAAGGTTTGATTACAGTATGAATTTTGCCATAAAGGTCGACGTCAAAATAAAAAACATGCGTGTATTCGATTCGATTCTAAAAAACTCAGGATTCGCATGTCCGTACTTAAAAGTTTCACATTTTTTTTTATCATCTTTAATTTTTTCCAAAAATAATTTTCTTGTTTCTTATTGTCTAAAATAAAAATAAAAATTTTTTTAATCGATCCTTTCGTAATCTTAATGTGAATCAAGTTGACAATGATTACCGACTGCTTTTTATGTATAGAATCGAACGAGATTATGATGTACTGTAAGGATATTATTAAATTTATTTGAACAAAAAAATACCGATAGTTTAAGGTAAAATTTATTAAATAATGTATCGAAATTCAGTTCTCATAGTGTTTCAGTAAATTCAAATAATGTATTTTATAAGATTATTAGATAAAACATAAATCTTTCTCGATTATATATGTACAATTTTTAATCTTTACACCATTGTAAAACATTAAATGGCATAATATTACGTCTAATAGATACCATAATTATTTTTGAGAGAGAAAACGCGAACGTCTTTTTTCAAATAGATTTTCCTTAAAAAACTATATCGTGTTTTCTGATCACTTAACCGAAATGCTTCAAAGAGCAGATTATCATATTTGAGTAAAAATGGAGGCGGCAACTGAATGCCTGATCTTCGTTAACTCTGCCATTTCAAACAAAAACTTTACTGTCTTATCATATGAATTTTACGCTATTTACTCGCTTATTTAAATCTTAAATTTTTTAAACTGCCTAAGAGAATCTTTCACGACACCTCAGCTTGCACTGCTCAAGACCAGCATTCATGATACTTGGCAAGTTTATCGGTGAGATAATTTAAAAAAGATTCCTTTTATTTAACCACAATATCATAAAATCTAAAAAAAACTCTTTTATGTTTGTTCCAACTATTCTTTAATATTTTTAGGTAAAAATTTGACTGAGTTTGGGGTTTTTCTAGCCTAATCCTGATATCCAGGTTGTTTCTACATTATTTTTATAATGGCTGAAAATTAATGTCGCCAGCTCGTATCGAATTATTTTAGTTTTAACATTTCATTTAGACATTATTAAATAAGAGCTAGTTTAAAGATTTAAATATATCCTCGGTAATAAAAATATGCCTTGTCTACGACATATACCAACCGAACTCGATATTAAGAGTTTAATCTAATAATTATCAGTAAATGCGTGCCTAAAATTTAAATGGTGATATCTAAAATCACTAACTGCCATTTCGTGATATTTTTTATTTGTTGATTCGTCAATGAAATTGTTCATTTATCATTATAGTTAATACTAATTTTACCAATATCAATTTGCATCAATCAACTGTCTTACTGGCTCAAATTTTAACCTACGTTCTGATGTTTTTTTACCTTACCACTCTTTTACTTGGCATTTTGTTGAAATTCATACGAAAAGGTTACATAATTTATGGTGTATTAACCTTATTATCATGTAAGTTTTTAAAATTTAATCTAGTTTTGCTTTCTATTGCTTACATGGCAAGTGTACTTGTATGGTATTCAGATATAAGAGGTATTCTTATCTACTATTGTTAGATAAAGCTCAGAAATATTATGAAATTTTGACAGGATATACAAATTTAGTTAAGGTTATTCCCTCAACTGGCTTCCATATTACGTCGGCCGTTTTTGTCATCTATTCAATCAACTTTTCCTTAATATGCGCTATTGTACATATCAAAAGAAAGTATAGCTATTACACTGGCTAATTGTTTATCTTAATATGTATCACTATTTCGACCTTTTTTTTCTTTTATTTTTATTTAATAAATAAAGCCTCTATATCATGACAATACCGGTAGATTTAATGACGAAAATTGAAATTTTAGCAGATTGTATGTTCAAGTAGACGATTTTAAAAAATAAAAATGGTTTTTGCCCCAATTTAGCCACGTGAAGTTTCAAATTAATGTTTCAGGAAACTAATTAATTTAATTTAAATTTTAAAGTGTGACGTACATGACTGTGCGGTGCGGTGGCGATATTTATTTACATTACTAGCACATAATATCATAGTTTTGCTTTCCCTTCTACAAATACAACAGAATGATAATTAAGTTTTTTATTTCTGAACAACTTATCAGTCTTATGGGATTATTACAAGCCCGTTTTGTGGTAATTTTTTAAATTTTGTTTACAACCGATATCCAAAATACAACGAAATTTTTCAAAAATATACGGATATGTTTCTGAAACATAAGTAGAAATTTCCTAAACCTACGGACAAAATTCTGATACGATAATTTGTGCATATAATAGAGATAAATTTCAGGGACCATCAAACTTTTTGATAGATATTCTTTGCTTTCATACTTCAAGAGATATTATACACTTCTTTGATTGCAAAAAGGATTATTATATGATTCTGCTGTCATATGGTCTAAATTTAATCCTATCAAAGAATTTTTTTCCTTGAGAAAGCTATGCTAATCATCATATAATTCGACCCACACCTCCAACAACAGCAAATTTCGTCTTTACTTTTACGACATTGATTTTGGCTATAAAACGGAAAAATGCAGGTTTCAATAAATTTATGAGGCGATTTTGTAAAATGGCATACTATAAGTTATAATTTTAATATGCGACTTTTTTATTGGATCAAAATATCAGAACTGACCTTTCCGTATTCTAATATAAATCAACAAATAATATCTACTTTTTTCTTAATTTTCAAGACGTGCCCGCACATTTCTGAAGCTTTTCCATATATTTCGAAAATCAACTGCAACAACACTTTTCATCATAAAATCGCTCACGCCTCATTTACTATCGCACACAAAAGAGTTTGTTCAATAAAGTTATAATGTTAAAAATTTAGCTTTGATTAAAAATTCATCTTGAGGGGGATTGGACACTAAAATGATTAATACATTTAAATTATCCAAATTAATGCTCATGTGTTAATATATCAAAAGGATTATTTAAGAGCCTAAAAGTTTACTTTGATTTTTTGGTTCTGCTCGCCTAATATTTTTTTTATTTTTCTGAAATTTTTTTTAATAGGATTTAAGAACAGTGAACAAGGAGAAAAATAAACGACTATGTGATTAGAAACAGTAAATAAATATTAAACTTCTTCGCATAATTGAAATCCTACGTCATGCATAATAAAAGTCCCTTTTATCCTCTTAAAAAGATTTCTCAACAAATTTTTACCTTAAAAGTTTGATATATCTTTATTCAAACTTCTCTCGTTACATAATTTTATAATTAAGACAAAAATCTTAATTGGTAAATGCCAAGACCTAATTTTAAATAATTTTGTGAGGGAGAAATTTACTAATGCGGGATTTATGATGCAAACAATGTTGCGAGATGGTATAGTCAAAACATATAATTTTAACTTTAAAAAAAGATTTAAGTCTTTTTTAATAAATTAAAAAAACGATCTTGTGTCAAATTCATATGTTATTGTTCGAATATTTTAATGGGATTGATTTATACCAAAATAATATTTCTATTTTTTAGGGGTAAATTACAAAAAAATTCGTCTAAAAAAATTTCAAATATATCTTTGTGTATCTTCAATAATAATGTTTCACTTTTATTTTAATGTAATTTATAAATAGCATAGCAAATAGAAAAATAAAATGCCTTTGAATAGTGTAATATTTTTGTTGGGGTCTAATCTTTAAAGAACTATCCATTATGATTCTTTTTAAGACGTAAATCCTAGAATCAAATAATCATTATGTTGCGGTCTAGAGTATTTTACTGAATGGCCGTTTCTGTCCCATGTTTACATGAAAACTTAAAAACTTAGTATTATTATTCTTTTTAAGCAAGCCTCCATTTTTCAATTAATTATTAAATATTTATGGGGTGTCTAAATCTTAAATTATATTCTTGATATATTCTGCCATATTCTATCAAAGGTAACAATGAAATTTGGGTAATTTATTCATTGTATCGTATGAGATAAATCAGGCGTGATCATAATTTTCTTATGTGCCATTTTAATTAAATAGTTATATCTTTTCGTAGTTTTAAATATTCGCCTGGTAATTTCCCATCACTTTTAATTGAAAAGACACAGTTCCTAAAATAAAAAAATTATATTTTTAGCGCATGTCACAACATCAAATGTTCAAGTATTACACTGATAGACCTCATAAATTACAAATTTTTCTTATCTTATAAGAATTTGAAAAGGATAGAACTAATTAATCTTTATATAATCTTGAGACAAACTTTTTGAAACTAGTTAACGCTTTTCTGAGCAATAATCATAAATAATTGATGATTCATTAACTTGAATAGTTGTTCATATTAAAAAATAAATTTATTCCCATAGCAAATGTTGCTAGAATAAAAAAATCAAAAAATCAAAGCTTCGAAAGATTACTTAAAAATTATGAAAATTGAATAAGAACGTAACGGTGGGGTGAGAAAAACGAAAATAGAAAAAAAATGTTTGGATCAAAGATCGTATAAAGAATTTATTGTAAAGAAAAATTTAAGAATTGCTCTTTTACTAATATAATCGCTTTGTTTCGACGAAAGAGAATAAAAATACTAAAAACAGTGTAAAATTCAAATTTAGAAGCCTTGTACATATTTCAATAAATATCGATGCGAAAATTAAACTTTAATTTTAATTAACTCGTCAATAATTAGAAATATTTTATTCTTTTTTGATTTAAAGACGACGTCCTCTAGGAAATTGAAATATAATTTACATAGATGAGTCTGGTTTTACCCTCCATTTTCTTAGATAATAGCGTTATTTTTAAGAGACGAGACAATTTAATCAAAATTCCTTAAAGTTGTAGGATAAATTTTAGCGAATATACTTGTAGCTTTGTAATTTAACGGTTTGTGCGTTATCTTATACCTATAGGAAGTTACGACACCATCAAATTCGTAAGTTTTCTACTAGAAATAAATCGAAAGTTAGCGTAAATCCAATATTTTATCATGGATAGTATTAGATCTAATCACCGAGACATGAAATAGATGCTATAGAAATTGACTAACAAAAAATTATTTTTCTTCCTATTTTTCACCTGAAATTGACCTGATAAGAACTTTTATTTTCTAATTAAAGTCAATAATCAAATTTTGTGTAACCATGCTGAAATCTCAATAAAAAATTAAAAGATCTGCTTATGCTGCATATTGTATCACACAAAAAGATTTTCAAGAAAAGATTATTGCAACTGAAAGATTCATTTAAAAAAAATTTAAGGCAAGAATTTCAAAAAGTAAAAATTTTTTATTTTTTTATTTCGAAAAGAGCTTTATTGTTCATTTTATATGATTTGTGAAAATAATCTAGAAAAATTGACGCGTCTTAACCAAAAATGTAAATTTTGATTTGAAAATTGTGAAATAATGGAACATTTACCATTTTAAACAAAAAATGGGGCTAAAAACTCGGCTTACTCGCGTGCAGATGAATTAATTTTTTTACTTTATACGGTTAGTTTCTAAATACTTTTGTAATAGTGTTTAATCAATGGAAATGCATCGTGTGGCAAGTGAAGCAAAAATTACCATTAAAGTTATTTTTTTAATATAATAATCTTCCTAGATCATTTTAATTGAAAATTTCCCAAATTATAAAAGAAACTTCTAAAGATTATTTACCTGAGACATGAAATAATAATTCGACAAAAATTTGCTTATTTTTGAAAAATTATAGTTTTTAGGTAAAATTATAGTGTAAATTTTCAAGTAAAAATTGATTGAGACTTGATGAAATTAAACCGGTCGATAATTTTTATATGTGAACTTTTCAATTTAATAATAAAATTGAAAATTTACACTGGTAAAAATAGATATATGCAGTGATACCTCGCATAACGTACTTTATTCGTTCTATGAGTTAGTTCTTTATGCGAAACGATCGTTATGCGAACAATGCTTGGTACTAAATTACAATTAAAAAAGTTAATTTTTATGTCATTGCAAAAAATTAAAACCTTGGTCAAAGCAATTTTATGTGTTGATTTAGTTCAATCTCAATAACAAGTGGAAATTCATAACAAGCACGCGCGCTTAAGCGAAATGGTGGAATCTGAATTAGTTCATTGTGCGAAACAAGGTTCGTTACGCGAGCTACCTATTGGCAAAAAAAGTAGGTTATGCACAGCGTACGTTATCCGAGGAGTACGTTATGCGAGGTATCACTGTATAAGGATTATCAACAATTGTTCGGCTATAATTGCTTCTAATAAAGCAGTGTGTGAGACCCTACGCATATTATAAGAAATTTAATTACCTTAATTTTATTACTGGCTGTCGTTTGTTAAGCTAAAACGCATGATTCATATAATTCTTACGATAAAATATAAAATTGAAATAAAATAATTAATTATCCATTTGTCTTTAATCTAGTTTACGAAATTTTTATATTAGGGATAATACGTAGGATTTTTAAATTTTACTAAATAGCGCGCGCACTCGAATTGTTAAAAGGATATTTTAAATTATTTAAAAATCAAAAATTATCATTAAAAATAAAAATAAAAAAACACAAAAATACCCCAAAAAATATATTAACTATAATAAATTAAAAAAATATAAAAACAACCATTCCAATTAAAATCCATTTTCCCACAAGCCTCTTCCCGATAAAACGATTCTGCGTGTTTGAATTTTGTATAATTTAGTAAAAATATTCACCATTCCATGATAAGGACTTATAAAGGTTTTTTTGAGACGTACAACAAACTCTTCTCTTGTATAATTCCGAAAAAAATTAATTTTTGATGTTTAAATCGTAAATTTGGAGATGAATAATAAGAAAATAATAATTTATTGTAATTTAAAACAAAGAAAGACATTTCAAATACATAATTGGTTTAATTATCAATATTTATGTCCGGATTAGCTGAAAGTGTTACTCTTGTTTGAATTTTTGACCATGCTGAAAAAACATTATAACACTCATTTTTAACAAATTCAATAAAAATTTCATCTACTGTAACCACATTCATCACATTGATTGTAATTTTCCCACAATAATGGTCAACATTCTGCAAACAACTTAAATAATCAGTCAAAGCGTCCATTTCGCTAGAATACCCTTCGTCATCATCAGTTAATCGTAGCTTATTATTACAGTCCTTGAGATTACTTGAAGAAAATACCTCTTCGCTTGCTAGGAAAAATTCTGTAATCATGAATGTCAAACAAGATTCCCAGAAAGGCTGAATATTTTGATTTAATGATAGATATAGTATGTATGCGTCAATAAAAGTGTTAGCTTTTCCATTACACAGTCTTTCATGCATCAAATGAAGAGAAATAAGCTAAAAATTAAAATTTGAAACTTAAGCTAAATCAGTTTAAAAAATCATAAGATTTATTACAAGTTATAATTTAATTATTATTCAATATTACGTTGTGTTTTTTATTAAGCTCTTCCTCTCTTTGGTCTTAAAAATGAAAAAGACCGAGTAATTTTAAAGAATTCCTAACAGAATATTACGTTTTGGTTGGATCCTTGATTTGTAGAAAATTTTATAATCAGGAGGACAACTCGATATCAAAGGAAAAGCATTTGGATTCCATAATCTTAATTTCCTTATAGAATTTGAACATTCAAGAAAGAAATTGGGGTAATAATGTCAAAATAGGTTAATTATCATAAAAAGTCACAAAATACCAAAAAAACATAAAAAAATTGGAAATCTCATTCAGAAATACTAAGAAAGGGTTTTTAGGAACATTTATGACAAATAAATTAACCTTTAGAGCAAATATAAGTAAGCCACCGGGTTTTCTTCTTGATAGATGACGCCCCGGGATGCATTGCAGACTTAGTGGTGCCCACAATTAGAGGATTTAGAGGGTCAGGTGATAATAAAGTCCCATACTATCAGAGCTAATCGTCTCAAGTGTCTAAGTCGGGTCGTTATAATATACGAGGATCACGACTCGGATATCAAATCCCACAGGTAAACTTGTAAAGTATCTCGAGTGCTAAACATGAGCAGAGCGAGCTTAGATGCCGTCAAAGATTCCCTAAGGTAGTTCGAAAACCAAACCACAAGGTTGTCTTTAAGCAAAATAATTGACGGTAGCATGAATCAAACGCGTCTTTATTTTTGATGATATTTATTCATTAAACTAATTTTACCTCAACCATATTTTTTTAAAATAAGTATCAGAACATTCCAAAATACTAACCAAAAAATTAATACAAAATATGTATTGAGGTTTAGCATTATTATATACGCAAAAAAAATATTCAGCGTCAGCGACATTCTACGTGAGATCAATTTTTTATTAAATTTTGGAAAATCAAGATTTCTACAACGCATGTAAAAAATAAATACGTAAAAAAGGGAATTTCATAAATTGTGAAAATTGATGTGCAATATTTAAGGAAATTTATTTTAAAATGAATTAATGAAAGTAAAATAACTTTTTATCATCATTTGAGTTTTCCGCATCTAAATCATGGGTGATGACTCATATGTACTAAAACACATGCTCACATTACAATATATAGTAGTTCTATTTAATAAGAATGTCCCTAATTTTTAATTAAAAATACTTTTTGCCGATTTTTTATTTGTTCATGTAACATTTTTTAAGATATTTCATAATCAATTTAAGCAGGATGAGACTTAAAATCATATTTATGCCATCATTTATAACTTTTATTGTTATTTTCTTTTAATTTTTAAAAGCTCATAATCGAGGCGAAAAAAATAAAAGGAAAGAAGAGATCTTGTTCAATGCACGAATAATAAATAAAATTCCTTTGTTTGTTATCAAAAATGTGCACGATTATTCGGCTAGTTGGCTAGTTTAGATAAAATATCGATTAAGAAGAGCGTAATTATCATTTTGGTCTAAATTGATTTTCTTCTCATATCATAAACAGCTTCTAATTCATTAAATTCATATTTATTGATTCAAACTAATAAAATATGTACGAATTATAAAAATATGAAAGTACCATGATATTATTTGATGATGCGTAAAAATTACACCTACTTAAAGCGTCTCAATTTTTCGATTTTATACTAGGGCAGTAATATTCGACCGTTTGGTTTGAATTTGAATTAATGACTCGTTTTAAAGCTCAGACCTATTTTTTTACTCAATTGACCACCTTTATCATAAGCTTTCAATTGAAAAAAGAACTCGTTTGTCTATTTCTAAACAATTAATTATGAAATGATTCTGTTAACTCTGATTTCAACTGTTGAAAAAGCATTTGGGATTTAAACGCATCAAAACTATGTTTACAGACTAATTATTCTCTCCTTATTACAGGGTGACCAATAAGAAGCGCTCCACTTTGTTTTTATTATAACTTTTTTATTTTTTGGTCATTTAAATTATAATTACATCATATTATACTAGATGCTTGGCGAATGTTTTTGACATATCTTAAATTAAAAAATTTTGAAAATATAATATGTTTTTGACCCTAATAAAACGGTTTTTTGAATATCTCCAACAAAAATTGACATTTTTTTTTCAAATTTATTTGTTTACATATATGCATGGTGTTTTACAAATATGATTGATAAAGTTCAAAAAAAAGCAAAGCAGAAAAAAACTTAAAAAATGCGTTTGCGCACGCGCCAAATTTTTTTTAAAACAGAATGTTTAGATTAACTATTCAAGAACGAATTTTTATCATTGAGAATTATTTCAGATTCAATAAATCCGTAAAATGCGTTAGAAATGCATTCAAATCATATTTTAATACCAGGTTTCCACCGATTAGATCCACAATTAACAGAATTATCAATAAATTTCGAGAAACCGGTAGCATTCTTGACAATAATGATAAAAGAACAGGCAGACCAGTTACCGTTACAACCAATGAGAATATTGCAAGGATTAAAACTGTCTTTACAAACAGCCCTAGAAAATCTATTCGAAGAGCCTCACAAATTCTGGATATTAAAAGAGAATCCCTCAGAAAAATGGTGTTTTAAGAGCTCAAACTATATCCATATAAAATACAAGTGCACCATCCTTTATGTGACAAAGCCAAAGAAAAAAGATTTCACTTCGCGCAATATATGCTTGAAAGCATGAAAAATGGTCTAATAAACTGTCATAACATTTGGTTCTCTGATGAAGCGCACTTTCATCTCGACGGCTATGTCAACAAGCAGAATTGGAGAATATGGGGCACAGAATCGCCCAATTTTTGTGCAACAAAGTCTCTTCATCCAATCAGAGTTACCGTGTGGGCAGCCCTGAGTGGAGAAGGAAAAGTAGGGCCAGTATTCATCGATGGTAATGTAAATAGCGATAAATACTTACGCATGCTGAAAAATGAATTTATTCCACCAATTGAAGAGAGTAATTTAAAACACTTATGGTTTATGCAGGACGGAGCAAGGCCTCATCGAACTGACGATGTTTTTTCTTTTCTAGAAGAAATATTCCAAGATAGAGTTATCGCTCTTGATTATAAGAAAAAAAAGTTGAAAGGCCAAGACTGGCCCCCATATTCTCCTGACTTAAATCCGTGCGATTATTTCCTATGGGGATACTTAAAAGATCGCATATACAGTAGGAACCCCAAAACAAAAGATTAACTCAAGAATTCCATCATACAAGAATTTTCAACTATATCTATAGAAATTTTAAAAAAAGTCATGGAGAATTTCTGTATACGCCTTCAGCACATAAAATCTGTTACAGGTACCCATATTGAAACAATCCTAACTTAAAAGCAGAAAAAATTTTAATTTATTATATATTTCTATATAATTTTGGTTTGATGTTAATTTTATGCATTTTTTATCATCTGATGATCAAGAAACTGCTTAATAATGTGAAAAAGCAGGCCATATTTTATTCAAGCATGCGCACAATGTGCTTTCATAGCTTCATTAACGCGCTACATTTTTAACATTTTATTTAATAAAATCTATATTTCACTAATAGTTAATCGATCTGTAAAGTTATGTAAAATCTGGCCTATTTATATCGGAGATATTTAAAAAATCGTTTTATTTTGATCAAAAACATATTATATTTTTGATCATTTTTAATTAATGATATATCAAAAAAATTCGCCAAGCATCTAGTATGATATCATAAAATTATAGTTAAAATGACTTAAAAATAAATAAGTTATATCTAAAACAAAGTGGAGCGCTTCTTATTGGTCACCCTGTATCTCTTATAATCCTAAAACAAATAAATATTTAATTAAAGACCTTTTTAAGTTAAAAATTGCAATGTGGTCGAAGAAGCTTCGAGCTGATTTAAAAAAACGGTCGTGTGTTTTGAAAATAGCTTTAATAAGATCGTTTTTGTTGACCAAATGTCAAAGAACTTTCGAATTAATAAACTCATATATACAATTTTTTTTTATTTTAATAGTAGATAAATTTTTTTTAAATACCGGGGGATGAATTCGAACGGACAAGTATTCTGCTTTATAAAAAGCTCCACTAAAATACTCAAGGCGAACAGCATTCGCGAATTCATTTCTTGGGCTAAATAAAAGTTTTATTCACTATTTTTATGCCATTATTTCACTTTGAATTGCTTTGAAATACAGCTACGGTCAACAATTATACCTTGATGCGTCAACTATTTTTATTTATAGGCAGAAAAAGCTTTTACTTATCTTTTATGTATTTAAAGTATTTGATTGACACAATTCACCATTTTGATTCAAACTTTCATGTCCGAGCATGACACCGCAAAAAAATGTTACTTGTGTAGAGATAACTGATATTATGTAGTCGTTAGTATTCGCGCGCGCGTGTTAATTTACTCTTACAAGTGGTAGCAGGTCTAAAATTTAACACGAATGAATTATTTCAGCCAGGCCAAAACTTTTTCAAGTGGAGACTTTTCTGAATGGTTAACAAAATTCGACTTCATTTTGAAAGCGAATGGAACTTTAACAGAAGAAGCGAAAGCAGCCGCCCTACCTGTCTTTTTAGAAGGAGAGGCTCTTAAAGTTTATGTTGGACTTTCGGCTAAGACAAAAGCGTCATTTGAACAATCATGCAGAGTCCTAAAGACCAAATTTGAAAAGAACCGTATCATCCACAGAAAGGATCTTGAATGCTGCAAACTTGGAATATCTGAGAGCTTTCAGTCACTTTCATCTTGTATTCAAGAACTAGTAGATTCAACGTATCCAGAATTTGGAGACTCTCAACGTCAAAGATTAGCTTTCGATAAATTTATTGACGCGATTCCAAAAGAAATACGCCAGACAAATTCTTACGGATAGCGGAGTCAAAGATATTGATTCAGCCGTCGAAAAATGCTCTAAACTTAGAGCGTTCGATTCATTTGAAACAAACGCTGTTATTATCGAAAAGGATAAAGAAAATAATGCCGAGAAAAACATGGCCGCTAAGATCGAGGAATTAACTAGCGAGATTCAATCGCTAAAACTACAAATGGACCAGAGTGTCTGCGCTATTTCAAAAAATCAAACATCGAAATTACGCTGCTGGTATTGTGGACGAATCGGGCATCGTATCAGCGAGTGCAGAACCAAAAGAAAAGAAGAAAAATTTGATCAAAATAAAAACCGAACGAGGTATTGTAATTCCGCATGCGATTCAGACAATTTTATGATAAGCGTCACTCTTGGAACAATCAAGAGTCAAGCACTTCTTGATTCAGGATCAAACATTTCTTTAATTTCTAATAATATCTATTCTAAACATTTCACAGACTCTACATTATTTAATTCTTTAATTACTTTACGTGACGCTCAACGAGAAATTATTCCAATCTTAGGCTTTATAACCATAAAAGTTAACTACAATCACGATGAAAATACCATAAAATTCTACGTAGCACGTCGCCTTTCAAAGGATGTTATTTTGGGAACCGATTTTTTTAATGCATTTAATCTTGTTATTGTTCCTGCACATAAAAATAACTTACCAATTATTTCTTCAAAATCTTAAGAAAATACATTCAATGTTACTTCAATTTATAAAGACGAAGAAGATGATGATTCTGATATCCCAACTATTAATAGAGATTCAAATCAATTTCCTCGCGAACCGGTATTTCTTAATGAAACATTCTCAAAATATTCGCAAGTATTCTCTGAAAAGCCTGGAAAATGCAGTAAAATTGAGCATAGAATAGAGACAACCTCGGATATTCCATGTAGAACTCCACCTAGACAATATCCAATTCAATACCGTCAGAAAATTAAAGATAATATTGATTACCTACTAAAAGAAAACTTAATTCAACCTAGTAGTAGCCAGTATTGTGCTCCAGTCGTGATTGTACCTAAAAAGGATGGAAATATAAGAATCTGCGTTGATTACAGGGAACTTAATAAAATAACAAAAAAGCCAGCTTACCCTTTACCTCTTGTCTCCGACGTACAAAATCGCCTTCTTGGGTCGGCGGTATTCTCAACGATTGATTTGAAATCAGGGTATTGGCAGGTTCCCGTTGCAATCAATGATAGAAACAAAACTGCATTTAGTTTTGGCCATGAATTCGGTCTTTACGAATTTCTTGTCATGCCCTTTGGTTTGACAGGGGCGCCATCAACGTTTCAAAGGCTTATGAATGAAATTTTCCGTGGTACAGATTTCGTTATTGTGTATATGGACGATATCATCATTTTTTCAAGTGACATAAAGACTCATATAAAGCATATGGATTATGTACTCTCGATTATTGCTGAAAACGGTTTGACGATCAATTATCAAAAATGCCAGTTTGCTGTTTCTCAAGTAAAATATCTTGGGTATATTTTCGATTCCAATGGTGTGCGCCCAGACCCTTCAAAGATAAAAGCAATTCAAAATTTTCCCACGCCTAAAAATCAAAAAGAAGTTCAAAGATTTGTCGGAATGGCTTCTTATTATAGGAAGCACATAAAAGACTTCTCTCATATAACAAAACCACTTCACGATTGTATAAATTATTCAAAAAATTTTATTTGGGGTGAAACTCAAGAGCAGGCATTTAAAAAACTTGTAATGTCTTTATGCGAGTCACCGGTTTTAAGTTATCCTGATTTCCAACATGAATTTATAGTGTATACAGATGCTAGCAACATCGCAATTGGAGCTGTATTGGAACAAAACGGTCATGTTATCTCATATCATAGTCGCGTCTTGAGCAACACAGAACAAAGATATTCTACCTACGAGCTTGAAGCTCTAGCTGTTATTAATGCATTAAAGACATGGCGCCACTATCTTATAGGAAAAAAGTTTACCTTAGTCACAGACCACGAACCTCTTAAGTGGCTACTAACAAATAAGGTCAGAAATAGTAGAGTCCAACGATGGCTATTAAATATTCAAGAATTCGATTTTACTTTATTGCATCGCAAAGGGGTTGATAATGCAAACGCTGATGCTCTTTCGAGAATTTGCCTGATGACAGAATTCGAATCAATAATCTCTAACGAAGAATTATCAGAAAAACAAATGGAGGACCCAGATATCGCGAATATTATAAAATCTGTAAAATCCAAATCTAATTTAACTGGAATTCCAAACGATAATGGTATTTTGAAAAAATATTCTAAAATTATGCATCAACTTTGTATCATTGATGGAATTTTATGCCGATACTATTCATTACTCCCTGATAAACCTAAAGAATATCGACCAATAATTCCTCAACCTTTTCGAAAGAAACTTATAGAACATTGTCACGATAGTCCATTATCATCTCATTTGGGTTATGAAAAAACCATAGATAAAGTTTTAAAGCTAGGATATTGGCCGGGGATGTATTCTGACACTACAAGACATATAATTGACTGCGAAAAATGTTCATTGGCAAGAAAAGAAAACAATAAAACAAACTTAATACCTATGAGTTGCGGAAAAGTTTTTGATACCATTTCAGTAGATATACTCGAACATCCAAAATATCATACTAATAGATATGTCCTTGTGTGTCAAGATTATTTTACAAAATGGTTAGAGGCTGTTCCTATTCCAGACCAAACAGCAGACACAATTGTTGAAGCACTTCTTAAAATATTTTGCAGGCTTGGATTTCCTAGGAAAATCCATTCAGACCAAGGGCGCAACTTTGAGTCTGCTATTTTCAAAAATATGTGCATAAGAATCGGGATAGATAGATCGAGAACAACACCATATCACCCCCAAGGGAATGGCCAAGTTGAAAGAGCTAATCGAACACTAATAACAATGTTTAGGAAAGCTCTGGACCAAGAAGACGATTGGGAAAAGTGTTTACCGTTAGTTTTATACTCATACAATACATCAAAACATACAGGATCCTTATTCTCGCCATACGAGGCGATGTTCGGGAGATCTCCAGATAAACTATTGTTCGAAAACAATAGAAATATGAATGAAATATCTAATTATTATCAGACACGCCTGAATCTTTCAAAAATCTGGGAAGAAATGGACATTAATATCGCAAAAAGCAAAAGTGACCAAAAAGCTTACTTCGACAAAGTAAATATATATAAGTGGACACCTAAAATTGATGATTGCGTCTATTTAAAAATTCCAACAAAAAGCAAGATTAGCAAATTCTGGGAAAGTGGTTGGACAGTGGAAAGCGTAAACGACAAGACAGCGACAATAAAAAATAGACAGGGAAAAACCAAAAACATCAGTTATGATCGAATAAAACCTGACCCAAAAGGAAAAAGAAGCAATGAAAATGTGGATAATTATTGGGAACCTAGATCCTTCGAAATAAATCCTATTGAGCCCGAAGAACCACGAAGTCTAAATTATTGTTTGAGAAAAAGAAGTAAAATGAACCATCCTGAAAGATATGGACTGTCAGCGATGATGGAGGGGTGTAGAGATAACTGATATTATGTAGTCGTTAGTATTCGCGCGCGCGTGTTAATTTACTCTTACACTTGTATCTTTAATATACTAATAGTAAAATGTATTTGTAGTTTTTGTGGTAGTTATTAAAAAAAATACATAAAAATGGTCGATTGTGCATGTACGTTTTACATCGGTGTTTTTCTATGGCCAAAAATCAATATAATTTTATAAATATACAGATTAGATTTGCTGTTGATTTTTTTGACAAAATGAGATATGAATTTTCTATCATCATTAGAGAACTCGTGAAAATATAATAAGAGATCTATGTCTTAGTCAAGGGATAATGAAAAGAATAGTTTATAGCTGAGTTTCCTAAAATTAATCATGCCTGGATCTATATAGAATTTAAAAAAAATTAATGTGCACTAGATCCATGCGTAACTTAATATTTTTATTAATTGATCCTTTGCAAATACACAAATTTAAGGGGTGTGCTCCATGTTGGGAAATAATGGTTTAGAGGGATCTCGGATGGACTCAAACTGACCATATTTTAAATTCTTTGTCAAAAATTCAATCATTTTTTTAATTTGAGGCTGGAAATTTAGAGAATTATTTTTTTAATATTTAAGAGTGAGGAACCTCTGGGGTAAGTACCCGAAAGGCAGTCAGCGCTAATTAATGATCTTTTTTTCCTCAAACAAATATTTTTTATTTAAATTCATTAATATGATACTTTAACAGATATATTTTTGATCAAAAAAATTGCTAAAAGTTTTTTTTACGATCCACTCTTGTTCTTCGTAATCCTTCACATGCGCTACGTGATCATTTTGTGGCACGACAGACAGAAATTAAAATTTTTTTTAAAAACTTCAGATCAAAGTATGTTTGATATTTTTACTACTCGATTGCATTCTTTTCCATGAGTGTGTTAATATATGACTGATATCTTCCTCAGACATAATACTTACTGAAAATCGATTCTCTGCTAACATACTATCACCAGGACAAAGGTGTGCCATGTTAATATAAATTTATATAAAACAAAAGAATAAAAATCTAGCACAAGGGATAAGAAAATATAGTAAAAGAGGATAAAAGTAAAATAAGATCATGAATTGTTGATATTTTGATTCTGGTCGGATTTTGACAAAACGACCATCAATTCAGTGTGATTTATTTGCAGCCAACAGCAATCAAAAAAGTAAATATCAACTTAATTTGATCGCCATATATATTCAAACCAGTTCGATTATTTTAGTGAAGACAGAAAATATTTCAAGAATTTCTTATAGAAAACTAAAAATTTTGCTATTAATGAAATACTTGGATATTTTAATTTTATTTATTAAGACAATTGTAGAGAGATTTTTTATATTTAATCCGTAGAATAGCTTGCGCAACACTCCTTAAAAATAATATTGTGACGATTATTCTAACTGGAAAAACGGATAAATTATAATTAGCATATAACGAGTCTGTTAAGAACAACAGATATATTCTAACTGCAGCTAATTTTTGGTTGATTTTATCATAATCAATGTGATCTATACTTTATTAAGAGTCTCCCTCAAAGAATTGCCTCTTATTTAGTTTATATTTTTAGCCATATTACTCATCTAAATCATTACTGATTTTAGTTTTCTAGGTTTATTACATTTAATCTTTAAAGAAAAGTAATTTAAGGATTAGTTAATTTAGATCAGTAGAATAATATCATTGATATATTAATGATAGGATGAACATCGATATTTTGTGAAATTCCGGGACATAGCGAAAGAAATCCGGGACATTTAAAATTTTTCATTTTTAAATCGTAAAAAAAATTATATTGCAAATATTTTTCTGCAAAATATTTTTTTTAATATTGTCTTGTTTTTTTTTACTTTTTGGTAGAATTTTTCGATTTAAGTCCTAAAATAGGCGAAATTTATAAATTTTGAGCATGAACAGAGAATAATGATATCTTATTTTAGTTTTCTCTAATTTTTAATTAAAAAAGTATATATTCATTCAAAATTGCAAAAAAATATTTTTTGGTGACTGGAGTTAAAGTTAAGTTCAAGTTCAATATCAGCTTTAGCAATTGCAATTAGCAAAAAATTTTTAAAATTTCGGTAAAATTGATTTTATCTAACTGTATGAGAAAATTTTTTTCTGAATTTTTTTTCGCTTAAATTCGGGAAAAACTGTATAGATTCGGGACTGTTTTGGAAAATAAGGGGCAGTTGATCACCCTATCTCAACATCAAAATCAACCTTAGTTTTATATTATGTTTCTTTGCATAATTTTACTTTTCCCAAGGCATTAAGCTCTGATTTTTAAAATTTATTAACTTTATGTGTTAATTGATCAATATAATTCAGGGTTAACGTAATTAAACGTAAAATACAATAATTTTTAGTAATTTATGTAACCAAAGCGGCTGGAAATTTTTTTACAACTTATTTGATTATCAGTAGAAGTATCTATAAAAGCGATGGTGCTAATTTTAAATGAAATTATTGATCGATTGCAGAAGAACATCAAAAAAGCCAAAGATTCTCAGTAATTTCAAAACTGATCAAGCGCAATTCGATTGGGCGATAAAAATTTTTTAGGTTTTCGCATGTTTTATTAAATATAAATCTTTTATCAGATCAACCATAAATAATTATAATAGACAGCAGAATCACAAATAATTGCCCAGTTATTCATAGTTAGAAAATTACTACAATTCTCTTGGGGTAAATTCCAACATGGTAAAATAATCAAAATTTTATCAATATATTCTTATTAAAAATATGTCAAAGTCAGTCTTGCAAAATATTAAATAAAAAATTGATCAACTAAGATGATCATGCTGAGTTTGTACTTTTCTCAAAAGAGGTTTTCTTTGACACTAAAATAAAGCTTTAAATCAATCTTAATTCTTTCAATTATATTAGAATGTATCTAGTTCAAACCAAACCATAATGGCCAAAATGGGAAGTGAGAAGGTAATTAGATTAATTATACAGTAGAGTAAAATTATATTTAATAAACTGACGATTACATTGAAATAAGAGGTATGGCAAATAGTCATTTTCACTATTCAATCGAACTCAAATAATTATTATCATTTAAAAAGGCTCAAGTGAAAAATTATATTGTGATATACTAAGTAAACCATTTTTAAGAAAAAAGATGTATTGTAGATTAAGGATGACTAATATTAATATGATTTATCTTTACAAACCTTTTGAATATTCAAAATTCAATTATAAAATTTAAGAAATTGTTTTTGTGATAAAAGGCGTTCTCTGTTCTATTGATTTAAACACAAAAGAATAGTATCAAATTCTTTATGAATGGTGCGCGTGCAAATATTCAAATACGGTTATCTTTTGGCTTTCTATTCGGCCAAATAGAATATATGGTTCAGCCTAAATTTAAACGAGCAAAAAACTCAATATAGACTAGCATCAAGCCACTAAAATTGTATAATCTTAAAAAAAATTTTTTAATTTTTAATTTATTATTCGATTCAAGAATTATTAGTTACATTTTCAGTAAAATAATTTTAATTGCTTGATTGTCTAAATATTTATTGAAAACAGTATTTTTAAGGGTTTTTAATTAACGAGACAACAGCTAGTGTATTGAATTTCATTTTCGTCAATAAAAATATTTTACAAGGAAAATTATTGAGATTTTAAGAATAAATAAACAGAAGTAAGATGATTCAACAACGTTATTATTGTGCTCTAGCGAATATTTGTTTAAATATAGGTATTTATATATTATTTTAATATAGATCAATAATTCATTGATCAGAGACATATATTACACGTGTTTTAAATGAAAAAACACGAAATTGCTTTCTCAGAACATAATGTCGCTTTTTCGGTAATGAAAGAGAAAATTTTATATTTTTCCCTCTTTCGCAGTATGTATTCTCTGGATAGAAGTAAAGAAAAATAAAGGTTAACAAATTTTTACTGATCTGTTAGATCAACAGTCGGCAAATCATTTATGTATGTTTGTCATATTTGTGCAAATTAAAGACAAAAAATATGGTGCATGCCAAGTGAAGAGAAATATTTTGTCTAGATTTAAGTCAGAGGAAAATATTAGTTTAAAAAAAACAAATTAATTTTTTTACAAGGATTACATTTATGTAAAAATAAAATTACATTTTCTCATTCAAAACTAAAAGTTTAAAGATCAATAATACCTATATTTTAAAAAATAATTATTTTCATATTAAAACCAAAAAAAATATTTTTAAATTATCGTAATCATGTTATTTATTGCTCAACATGAGAATCTTACACGGATCCCCTTAGTGACCAGTCTGCCTGTAGTTACCGACCCGTGGTTTAGATTAAAATAGAATTTGATAAGCATTTATGCAGAGAATTTATCTGTATTGGGATATTGGTCAGAAAATTGAAATAAATTATGTATAAATATAAAATAATCAGCTCTAATTTACTGATTGGCGGTGCCGCCGACCAGATCAATTAAAAGTCTGTATTAGCGACTTATTTAAACATCTAAGTATAAATATTATTGATTTACGTCAATAAAATATCGAACTTTCATTTAAGGAATGAAAGACCATTTCGACATAAATTTGTTGGTACCTCATTTAATATTGATGAGTCTATAAAAATACTGTTTAGAAATTTTTATTTTTTACTATAACAGGTATAATCGATCATTCATTAAATTAATCAAAAATAATTGTTGAAAAAGTCTTAAAAAAGGCGACCGATTTTCGCTCGCCGGTATGAATCAGCTTGGACGGCTATCATTTCATGAAAAACCATAAATTTTATATTCTATCATTATGCCATGCGAATAGATATACTTTGCATCAAGCATATATTAATAATATGGTGGTATTAAATATCACTAACGGCTGGCAATTATGTGGACCGAGCTGCCGATTTTTGATAATTTACGGCTGAAAATTACAGATCTTAGAGTATTTGACCTATATTATTCTATTATAATACATCAATAAGCATAAATAGATGATCATTTTATTTTTTATTTCATAAGAAAGGTAAAGAAAAGGAATGCGATATTTTGCTCGTAGAGATTGTTTTAAATTGTATCTTAAAGTATGGCAATTAATCAATATTTACGGCATGGAAGTCAGTGCGAGTGGCCGTTCAAAGGTTAATGTGCTTTATAAGATGAAAAATAATATCTGAAGGCCCAAATCATGTTTATGCTGTGAGACGATAATTGATTTAATTTTAAAACATGTAATTATGATTCTACACTTATAATATTATTTCTTGTAAAACTTATAAAAATTGACTGATAATAATTCGTAATAGAAAGCTTGATTGATAATCATATTCACCAAAACCATTCTTTTCCACAAGTTATTTAGAATCTAAATAACTGTGCGCATATTCATAAAAACCGTACAGAAGATTCATTTCATCATTTTAAATGTATAAAATTTAAATGAGCCCCTAAACTTTATGGTTCAAATAGTATTCCTTATCGACCAAATTTTCCTAGAATTTCGGTCAAAAGTTATAGTCTGTTTGATAGTCTTGTTGTTCCATCAAGATAGCCTACTGTCACTGAAGATATACTAGGATAAGAAAAAAGATAAGGATTAAAAAATTTAGACTTCCAATAGCATAAGCTATTGTCATGTAATTTATGGCCTTTATTTACCATCTTAAAACTTTTTTAAAAATACCGGATAAGCGACGTCACATTTTTACTTTTATGATCTTATAATTCATAATATAAAATATTAGTTGTTGGATAATTTAACAGATAATTTTTATATAAAATCAATTCGCGCCAAATTCATTACATTCAAATATCATTGTTTGAAAAAAAGACTCCGATTTTGATAATTGTTGATATTTTCTATTTTTTCATTGAATATTTATGAATAATCATTAATCAAAATATGACTAAACTACCAAATGTAATTTATCCTAAAAAATTAAATTTAAAATTTTATTTAATACAGGAAATATCCAAAAGAAGCTTATCGCGGCCTAAAAATTCAAAGAAAGAGTAAATATGGCAAATGACAAAGACAAACATAACGCCGACAAATCCATTAAATTACAGGAGAAAGATCGTTAATTTAATCTGCCATTTTAAAATAATTATGAATTTTCAATCAACTAATGATACTTATAATTACACACTGTTCTCAAAAGACCCACAGGAATATACGTCTTTGATATATTTAAAAAAGTATTTTTACTTTTATTTTTAGGTACATCAAAATTATTGAAAAAGAAAAAACCGAATTTATTGAAAAAACACGTTCACGTAAAAAATAAAAGGATTAGAATCATGTGAGTTTCCTAATATTTTTATAAATACGTTAATGAAGTATTTCCCAACCTATTTTATTCCATGCATTACAGTTAATTCTATAAAAAGTCCATGCTCCCGATCAAGCTTCTAATTCCTATTTTTATTGATCAATTTTTAACAAATTTATTCATTTAAAATATAATCGCCTCCTGTTGAAATCTAATTGCCCCACATTTGGAAACATTGCGTTATAAACTTTCCTTTTTCTCATTATTGGATTATGCCGGCAGTCGGAGTAATTTTAGTCATCAAATATTTATAATTACTTTAAAAGATATAATAGGTAAATTTCTCTCAAAAAGTGTTCTTTCTCCTTTTTAATGCCTCAAAGACAGTCAAAATCTTTTTTTTTAGAAATAGAGTTTATTATCAATGTCATAAATGTAAATTTAATCTGTTGAACCGACATTTTACTCTGACGCATTTGATCACTCATTTTAAATCCAGTCCGTGACAATTAAGTGCTAGGACATTCGGACGCCAATATAAAAAATGGAAAATTATTAGTCTTAATATCAAATAAAAATAAGAATATTCATATATTATCCTTTTTATAAGTATTTTCATCCCTCTTAAAAACTGTTCGGCCAACATTATATAAATTACGAAAAATGCCTTTATCAATATTGAATTGAATCAAGGCCGTTGTTTTTACGGAATAATATATTTTTAAATTCAAGTACTCAGAATAAAATAAATTATTCGAGAATCTCACCTCTAAAATGTCGTCAATTCTAAAAATTCCTAATTTTTTCATTTGGATACAATTATTAGATATTGGATTCAGGGTTTAAAACATATTTAGATTGGGATTGGGTATGTACAGTCCGACCTCCATTTTGGGACACTTTATTGCAAAATTGCCCAAAAATGAAAGGTTGCCCCAAAGGTAGAGGTTTTTTATAAATAAAAATTTTGAATTAAAAAAACAGTTAATCTAATGGTAAAAGTTGGTTATTTTTAAACCGAAAGACTTTTTTCCCACAATTCCGCTATATATTTTTTCTTGAATATGTAAAAATCGATTAAACTTTCAGGATTAAAGTTAATAACGTGACTCCTAAGTTCTCTCAAGATGCCCCAAATACTTTGCAGTTCAACCTCTTCATTATTTTCTTTTTCGACGTCAAGCTGATAAGGGTTTGAGCTTTCTGAACCTATCTGTGATTCTGATGCTACGCTTTGATCAATATCATCCATAAAGTCTGACAATACGTTTTCAATGAAATTTTCTGATGGAATCGTAATTATTTCTTCTGATAACTCGTATTTGGCCATCTCTGAAAAGGCTTTATTAAGCAATTTTTTATCGTTAATTTTTTATCGAGTCCCAGCTAATTTTTGAAAATAAAATTGCATCCAATATGTCGATACTTTCAGGTTTAAAATTATTATGATGTGAATCAACGTTGATAATGAATGATTCGATCATCGCGTTTTGATAAAAATTTT
This sequence comes from Cyprinella venusta, assembly GCA_038021265.1. Classification (NCBI taxonomy): domain Eukaryota; kingdom Metazoa; phylum Chordata; class Actinopteri; order Cypriniformes; family Leuciscidae; genus Cyprinella; species Cyprinella venusta. Next base: position 26,718 of record JBBNEX010000435.1, read on the forward strand.
TAAATATTTGATTATGCCCGTGTCCAAGGGTTGAAGTAACGATGTTGTATTTTTTGGTAAAAATAGCAATTCTAGATTAGAATATTCAGCTGATGGGTGAGTTGGGGCATTATCAAGCAGCAATAATATTTTTCTTTTTTCTTTAGAACATTTTTCGTTTATTCTGACACACCAACGTTTAAATATTTCAGTAGTCATCCAAGAATTTTTACTATTTGTGTAAATTACTCCTAAAGATTCTTTTTTTAATATTCTTGAAGCACCGTGGAGACTTGAATTTACCAATAATCAAGGGCTCAAGCTTTTCTCCCTCTTGACTGCAGCACAACAGAATCGTTAGTCGTTCTTTTCGTTTTTTTAAGCCCTTGCAGTCATCGTCTTTGAGAGCAAAACTCTTATCTGGGATAGATTAATAGTACAAAGCAGATTCATCGCAATTAAAAATATTTTTATCCTCATATTCTAATATTTTGAGCCGAAAATTGTGTTAAAGGCGGCATTTCCTGTTATATCAGCTGATTTGGCTTCCCAAACCACTTTCTTAAAACTTAGCTGATGGCGAGCTTTAAACTTTTCCAGCCTTCCATTCGAAGCTTTGAAATTTGTTACATTAAAATTAAACGCAACCTTCAATGCGATCTTTTTTAGTATGGGACAATTGATTCTTAAGTTTGCAGACCTCAACTTTGAGAATACTTGAAATTTGATTGTGTCCATGTGTTTAAAACTTCAAAATTCGTCTTTTTCCTCTGTATTTTCTAAACTCTCATCACTCGTTTCAATTCTCAACGGATTTAAATATTTTTCTTTTTTTTTCTATATTCTTGAAATTGTTCCTTTACTTGTTTCGTAAATTTCTGATAAACGCCTCTCAGTGAATTATTTCTTGGATAGCTTATGTGCTATTTCTGTTTTTTCCATAATTTGTTAGCTTTTTGTTCCTCATTGCAAATTAAAAAATATATGATCGCGTGATAAATAAATCTGCGCACTAGCAAAAAAATTGACATTTTAGGATAAAAATGATCTTATTTTTGTCTCTTATAATCATAGTTATTAATAAAAAGTAAAAATTCAAAATTTTCGAACAAATCGTGCAATTATCTCTAAGTATTCAGTATTGTTTCAAATATGCAATCAATTATATAAAAATTGCTAAAAAACATGAATTCGAAAAATACTCTAAATTAGGATATAGGTTATAAAGTTTGGTTTTATCATTAAAAATCAAATATTTTATTTATTATCAGTTAAAAATTCTTAAATTTCTTCAAAAAATTATCCTATCGTTTAAATTGTATTTTATCTGCCACAACTTTTTTAAACATTCAATAAAAATGTCGACAAGATTTAAAAAAATTTATGATATTTAGAGAATTTAGAGTTGGGAAATCAGAGAAAATGCAAAATCAAACCAGCAGTAGTTTAAAAAACATTTAATAATATTTCTATGTACAATCAATCCTGAGTAGAGAAAAAATTGGTAATTAAGAGCTCACAGTAATTTAAAAAAATTCAGCAACTTTCCTATTACAGTGAAAGTGAAAATAAAAATTCCTGAATTAGGATTTAGTTATATGGACATTATTTCCTATAAGTTACAGAAATTTACTCAAGTCATTCTGTGCCCCCGATCTATCTTCCAATTATTTAAATTTTTTATTGAAAGATTTGTTAGTGCTCCAAATAGAGGTCTAAAAAATTATGATTTTTATCGCAAGTTCTAAGAAACTTTCTAATTTGCCCCAAAATGGAGGTCGGACTGTACTTAGATGTACCTTTTTATGTTAAATGTCGCCATTATACATAATGTTTAAATCAGTTTTTCCCAAGATGTAGCGAATGCCTCACCAGCGGGTTATTTAATTTCAACGAGGGCAGTTTTAATAAGATTGATTAATAAAAAAATTAAGTCAAACCTGGATTGGGCAGTAGACTTTTCATAAAATTTTTGGTGAGGCCTGGCACACAAAAGACTGAGAAACACTGATTTAATTATTTAAAACATAAATATTAGCTCATTCTGATGATTCGATTATTTTTCTTATTAAAAATTCGACTGGCTTATATAAATATTTAAAGATCAAATTATTGCCCGAAAAGCCATTTAATCTTTTTTATTTTCTAAATTTTACATCAATTAAAAAATTAGATGACCTATCGATCTGTGAAAGTGACATATTACTCCGAATTGAAGAATTCGAGGAGTTTCAAAAAGTAAAATCACCCAAATCTATAAAGATGGTTAACCATACCGTTATGGAATTTGAAATTCATCACAACCTGCAACTTCGAAATTGTGGACTTCGGATTTTGTATTTATGCCCCACTTATTTTCAATATATTGACAAAGACAAATACTACATATTAACAAATAAATTAATTAAATGGGCAGAAAATGATAAAGAACAAAACATGGTTCTTATTATTCGTAAGAATATTATAATGTATTATAAGAATGCCTTCAAGCTGCAGTTTACCGAATACCTATCTTAGACGCTCATGTTGATAAACTGGAGCTCTTGGTAACTTTTTCGAGTTTAAAATAGTTGAATGTTGTTATGAAA
>JBBNEX010000107.1:0-60988 GCA_038021265.1 Cyprinella venusta
TATTGGTCATTACAGGGTTTTGAAAATAAAATTGGGCCAGCGTGATCATAAAACTCGTTCACTTGTGCGTCTGCGCTCAATAAATTTACGTTTTTAGATTAAAAATTAATTAAAAAACTCTAAAATCATCGTTTAATAGATTTAAAACATAAAAAGAAAATAAACTTAATAAGGGTTAGTTAATTCTCGAAAAATCGCCAGATTAGAACGCAAGTCAATTAAAATGGCGCAGAATAATATTTATAAAACGAATAAAACTACTTTTAATGATTTTATAGCCTTATTCTTAAAATCTATCAATCGCCTTACCTTTTTATTCGCTAAAACTATTTAGCCCAACGTCAACTGAGAGAAAATATTAAAACTGATTAAAATATCTACAAATTGTTTGAAAAATAGAAAATTTTATAGTTTTTTATAAATAAATATGTATTTTTATACTTTAATTAGACCATATTTTGGTAAAAACAAAAAAATTGACAAAGTTTATGATCACGGTGGCCTTATCTTATTGCAAACCTGGTTTACTCGATTATATTTTTTTTTACAATTTTTGTAACATTTTTGGTTTATTCCATTTAAAACAATGTTTAAGTCATATTTATTTTTAATAGATTGTTTTTACCTTACAAACCATACAGAGCATTAAATATGATATACCGGATTTTAAATTTTTTATGCTTTTGTAATTCTAAATATCTGCATTAGATTATAATTATTGATAGTACAAATTTTTAGCAATAAAACTCTAAATAATATTAAAATATTTCAATTTGCTCAAATGTCGCAGATGCGCAAGTGACGCTATCCCAGAGAATTTCTAAATGACACATAAAATTAGATTTTATGTGATTTACCCTGCATTCTTATCAATGAAATTATTCCGATGTAGTAATAGTTTTTATAACGCTCATCGTATTAAAACGCGTTGAGGCTGATACTTACAAGTAAATCATTAGATATAACATGGTGTAGATTCAAAATAATTTTCTAACAATTATTATATGGTGAGATGACAATCTGTCGACTTTTGTAAATTCTATAACTTTTTCAAGTCACATACCTAAAAATTTTCATTATAATAATTATAATGACCAATAGAATGAGATTACCAGATATTATCCAACCAATCAGGGAATAGGGTTTTCGATTCTCTAAGGGTTCTAGATTTATATTGTGTGAGGTTCATACCATCAATTGCAGTTTTGTATGTGAAATCTATAAATAACGATTGATGTGAGTGTACCTTTATTAGTCCTTATTTCATCATAAAATTTCTTTATGAAGCATAACGCTAAAATTTCGTTTTCGTCGTTGCGCTCTAGTCCAATATTAGACTCTGCCGAAAAAACCTCCACTAATAATATTCCGAGCATTTTGTACACTGGCGCAGAAATGGCGGTTTCAAAATTTAAATTGCCATTCTCTCTTTAACTAAGACTTGGATTGCTTTTTTCTTTGATTCCTCCATATTATAACCTGAAGATGAATAATTTTATATGACCCTTTATAATTCTATAGTAGATAACAAATATGGTATTGCGAATATGGCATGAAAATGTTATCAATCTGCCAGTAATACTTAATGTATTAGTGCTGGATATGTCAGAGAAAATTTGTCGACGCAGCTCTTTCAATTTGTATGGCGATAGAGGGGATTTCATTCCGCAACCAATTATACTTACGTATGACATTAAGATATGCAACCGTAGAATTTTTTTTTCCTGCTCCAATAAAACTAATTTTAGTTACGAAAATTAACTATTTTTTTCGGTAAAAATCCGAGTAAGTTCGTCAATTATTACATTTTTGTCAGAAATGTCTGTAATATATAGAAATTAAAAAGATACAAAAAAGCGTTAATTTAAGTTTATTAACATTAAAATCCAAGCCGTCAGCTATCGAGCAATCACTAGTGAACCCTGCTTCTGTTTTCACATAATCAGCAATTATTTCCTTATCATAGCTCGTTAGAACTATGCGTAATAAAATATTAGAAACCTCTTGTTGACAAAGCTGAATTTACATCATCGATCTAATTACAGATAAATGTTTACCTTCTTCATCAACAGCAGCAATATAAGAATACGGATTGTCATTTAATTTTGGGTTTGAAATTAGTTTAAGTCAAAAATTATTCAAACGGCTTAAATAGATTATTAATTGAGAGCATTAATGAATATGATCAAAAATAATAGTGTTTGCTGGAATTATAGATCAAACAATCGTATTAATTAATTTGGACCATAAAAAAGGAATAACTCGCTGTTATACGCCAGCTTTTGGAATGATTCCTCATCAATTTAATATAATTTTTAGTTAATTGCTTTACTTTCGATTTTTATGCGTTTTCTTATCTTATCACCAATCTTATAAACTTATTGTAAAAATGCAACAAATGCATTTTATCAGCAGGGATTAAGATTGATCGTTCTGTTAAATTAACGTATCAATTTCGAATCATTAGTTATTTAATTCAATCTGTGAAACGATTAAAAGCGATATTGTACGGTTATTCACGAAGTAATGTTCGTCGTTACTTAAGTATCAATAAACGTGTTAAAATTTATTCTAATATTTTTCACAATACATACAGAAGGCAAAATATTTGTCGAATTTATTAAATTACAGTTTTTTTTGTCTATTTACAGAACAAAAATTTAAACTAATTCGTTGATCATCCTGGTTCACCTACTGTTCGTTGTAGTACCAGCACAGTTGAATAAACAATCGACTGACGCACAAGAGAATTACGGGATCTTCATGTGAATTAACATTTGATTCCAAACAAAACTGCAAGTTATGTCAGTAATCCACTGAGCAGGTCTGAATATATCGTATGGGACCTTCTTCATTAGATTGCGTAAATTTTGTTCTTTTGCGGAAAAAGCCGATAAATAATCAGCCTCGGCCGCTACATTTAATCAAAAATAAGAGATTCTTTATATTTTTAGTCAGATTTCAATTATTAATCTGTCGTCTATGAAATAAATTTTAAAATTTAGATGATATTGCAGCTGAAATGAAATCTACGCCACTTTATTAGTAATAGAATCTGCTATTGAAACCTTAGATCGATGCGTTAATTAGAGGCATACAGACCATTGTAGATAGAATTAGTGTTACAACTTTCTGACAGAGTAGGACAATTGATGGTATTAGACATCACATGAACATGTAATTCTCAAACTAAAGAATGTTAATTACCCTTGCAATAAGCTTGATGACGGATATATTCTAGAAGTAATAATAAAAATAAAGCTTTAGGTCGTTAGGTAGATTTAGTTTTAAACAGACACATATGAGCACGTATTATCCCTTTTCCTAATTTCAAACATAAAAGTTATTACACTGCGAAAGAAACAAAATTCTGCAAAGTGACGTTGGGTCTTTTTAACGAGTTCAAACGCATCTACTGCAAAATTTACAAGTCGTGATCCGCATTACTTATTTGAAACTGCTTGTCATTTCGCAAATGCAATTAATGATACATTTTTGATAATGAATTCATTTTAAGTATTATTAGTATAAAAAGAGGATAATTAATCTTGTGTATGGTAAGCGTACTGCTAATGACAATGAAGGCTGTGCTCCTTAATGTTATTGCTGGTAATCGAGTTAAAAAAGTCAAAACCGCCTAGTGGTGTAAAATTTTCCTCTAATACTTTGATTATATTCATTTATTGAGCAAAATGAGAAGGTTTTACAAAATGAGAGCCTTTATCGCTTTTAAGTGCGAACTATTTTGCAACTAATGGTGTTTTCAATGTAAATTCATTCGTGAAAATAAGAAACGATCTAAATGGATAATTTCCGGTCATTCTTGTTGAAACCAAACTACTTGATCTACTCTTTAAATCGTTATAAATCCAATTTACACTAACGATTATGTATGATTTGTCATAATTTGACCGACAGAAAGTAGGTAGTTAAAAAAATTTTCACTCCAACAATACAACAGTTGATTTGTCTTTTAAAACTATTTTCTCGAAGATAGTTTTTCTTTACAATATTCCCCGAGTGGCATCAAAACTATTTGATTGAATTAACGATATAAGAGACATGAAAATAGGCAATTCTAAAATATACATTTTTAGAACTCCTCCAAAAATTAAATTCAGGATACTCAATATATCTCTGCCTGTGTAACGATGTTTGCGTTGGTAAATTTTTATTTTATGTATTCGGGAAAAATTTGTTGACTGACTTATCCGTTTCACTATTTAAAACCTTTCGCTTACCAGCACATGACGACAGCCTTTTTCACTTTACAACATGAGCTGGACGTACGCAATTTTTTTAATTCTTTATAAACGACGAAGAGACATTAAACACTGAATATATATGTTGTGCGCGTTCTTGATTCTTGCGTGTTCTTAGAAAGCGCAAGCTATTTTCCTGCGCGTTCTTAAAAAGCGCAACCAATTGCTTGCGCGTTCTTGAATTAAATGATTTTAAATTACATATGAATCGGAAAATTATTCAAATTATAATTAAAAGTAGTTTAAAATGTAGTTTTTCAATGAAAAATTACAAAAAGCTATTCAACTTTTATAAAAAAATTTAATTTAAAAGGTGCCTTTTGGCAACATCATAAAGTCTTTAAATATAAATTTTTTTTCAGAAATATTTTATATTAATGCTATTATATTTTGTATAAATAAAATGCTTTATTTCACCAGTGCGTATATCATGATATGATTAAGGAAGTACAGATGGTTCAAAAGTTGTGCCCTCCATCAAAATACAATATAATTATTATGACCTTCGAAGGTAAAAAAAACGCTTTAATATAAGCTTTCTATGTAGGATCCCTCAAGCAGACCAAAAAACTTATTATTTACTGTTAATATTGAAATAAATTTGATGATGGCAATTATGTGCTAATTATCTTCCATTTAGTCCTCACAGTAAATCATTTACGGTTAAATTTTGTATCCGAATATAATAAAAAATATATAAAATAGAATTTCCTTATAAAATATGCCAAAAAATACCCCAAATCATTAAAATTTCAAGAACGCGCAGGAAATTGGCTTGCGCGTTCTAAGAAAGCGTAAGAATCAAGAAAGCGCAGCACATATATATATGTTCGGTTTGCAGAGAAAACATATGAACCGATAAGTTTTTCCTTATTTCATTTAAAATATATAAAAAACGATAAATAGGGCCACGTATGTTCATCTTTGATGCTTATTTTTGATTTTAATGTTTATTATCTATAATATGTAGGAAAACCTGAAAAATAAATTACTGTTTAATTTAAGCTGTAACTTACATCAAATCACTAAGTTATAAATAATTAATGAGATAAAATGATCATTTGGCGTCAGTAAAGTAATCATTTATGAGTATAAAATTTCATTAGTTTTTGAGGTCTATTTTAGTGGCTTTCCCTTATAAGGTATTAGGGAAAAATGTTTAATTCTATTTTTGACATTTACATGTAACGTAATATGGTACAGAAGTACCGGGTTATTTATTTATTATTGCGCATCTTATTGATTATTATTACGCATCGTAGCAATAATTAGCACACATCTAGCAAAAAGAGCTTAATTTCAAATTTTAATTGCATAATATGGGATATTATAGTTATTTTTCAATATAATTAGCACATTTCTATGTCAAATCTTCTGTAAATATAATTAAAAAAGCTTTAGGAATATAATATATACCTGGTTTTCTATGATTAGTACGCCTCTGATGTGAGTCAAAAAAATAGGGAAAACAGAAAAACAGAATGGATCACAGAATTTCGAAATTACCTGCACTTTGAACAGGTTAAATAAATTTAATATCCTTAAAAGGATGTTTAACATAGTTTGTCATCTTCTCATACACCTACCCTTCATAAATCTCACTTCCGTTAATGACGCAGAGAATTTTTAACTTTGGTAATGTAATTATCAGTTTTAATTACATTCATGATAAATTTATACAAAATTTTCCCTTTGAAATGTTGTATCAACCAAGATACAGCCCTTCGTTAATTTATTCGAGGAAGCTATTTCAAACTAAAAAATGACATTATGGCTAAAAAAGGTTTAGAAATGAAGATTTACTACCACAAATAGAGGAATCAAGCTGATAAATATCTAGTAAAGATATCTTTCTTGATATAATGCATTTTAAAAGCTATTTTATGATTTATTAAAAAGACGAGACAGTCATAGGCCAATTATATTAAAAAAATAACTTAATATCCACAAATTATTCAAAATTTATTTTAAATTTAATACTGATAGATGCGCACTAATTATCGCCAAGACGTGTACTAATTATCAGCAAGATGTGCACTAATAATCACTAAGATGTGTACAAACTATCCAAAAACTTGCTATTCTAACCTTTTTTAAATTGAGTATTTACTAAAGTCTTGATAATTATGACCAAATTCATTCTATATTTTTCCTGATTTCATTATGATTTTTAGAACGAAAATATTCTAATGTAATTTAATATAAATAATTAATATTGAACAAAATTTGTAAATTCATGCGCTTAAAAGATAAATTTTCCTGAATTTGAGCCGTTTTCTGGTGTTATTTCACAAAATAACATTTAAAATAGATTTAAATTAAAATTATTGAATATGATTCGAAAATTCAACAATTATTCTAGAATTTTAAAATTCGTTTGCAATTTAAATTGTTCATAAAGCTTATGAACTAATTTTTCTAAAATTATTTTTAAATACTATTATACTTGCACGCTATAACAATGCAAACCAGAACAAATGAGCAAACAAACGTTAGCATCAGTACAGAAATTACTGTTTCTAATAAATTATAGCTTCCATTGTGGATTTCCTCGTCAGAATCATAGCTAAAAGATTTTTCCTCTTCTTAATATATCAAAGGACTAAAAACTGTTTATTTGTGGTTCTTCATTAACTTTTTTTATCTAGAATATTAGGAAAAACTACTACTTTCTGCTTCAAGTTTAGCCGAAGTCATTGTTTCATCGTCACAGTTTAAATATGGCGACTCTGCGGGTTCTTAAATTATATTAAAAAAATCTCAAACGGGTAACTGGATCATCTTTTACAACAGAATCAACCTCTGATAAATGCATATGTACCAACCAGGCGATAGTGTACACTTAACAGGATTAAGCATCGATACAAACTTGCTAATTTGAGGATAAAAATACAAATTACGTTTATTTTATGTAAAATATATTGATGTTTACGATGAAAATATACGAAAACCAATTAAAAAAATACAAAATAATAGGAGTTCACTGATTCATACATTGTCTGCTTTTATGCTAATATAAAATCACGAAGACTGAAATATCCAGCGTTTTTCATATTTTACCTATGAATTATTTTATCTTATTTATCAAAAGATTTCAATCACCCACAGCTGTTTTTTCCATGAATTTTCGATTATTTGAATAGATTGTGTATCAATGGCCAAAGAGATAGGATTTGATAATGTTTTCTGATTTAACGCATCACTACTTTTATCGAGGAAAAAAATAGACTTTTCCAATAAGATATTAATAAGAGTCTCTAAAATCTCTCTCTATGAAGAAAATTTGTAAGATACATCTGTATCACTTTAAAAATATTTAATCTTTGTTGATTTTGATATTAATTTCCTCTTTAAGCTGTAATTATTACTAAAATTAACTCGACGACAAAAACAAGGCTTTGACCAAACAGTTTTTAATTGTTGATTGAGAAGCTTTGACCTAGGCCTGTTGCTCCATATCAAGAAAATCTAAAATGCTTAAGTTCTTAGTCTTTTCTTTTTCCCTATTATTCGATAAAAAACCGTATCAAAGTCATTGAAAAGACGTTAAAGAAACAGCGATCTACTATTTCTTCAAGTAGGCGACAATTTCTAGATTAAAAAGACAGAATACACGATGCTGTACTGAGTCTGACCAACGTTACTTAAAAATATGTTAGATTGGATCTACGCCTTGTAACGGGCCGTGTTCGTGAAAAAAAGAATGATTCTTCTGTTCTATAAAATTTTTTGACAATGTTTTTTTACCAACAATTCTATAAACGTATAGTTTTAGATAAATTTATGTTTTCATATAATCAATAGTAATTGTTTGTCAAATTTTTAAAGCATCTTTAGTTTTTACTTTAATCATCTTCAACGGGTGGATGTTTTTGCTACCGTCTTAATTCCATAAAATTAGCATATTTATTAAGTGATTAAAAGATCTTTTATCAAAACTATATATCGTTTTTAAAAGATAATATGTCAACTGGAATCGCGCTTCAAAGACTTTATGTTTTCTTCGTTTCAAAATATCCGAAAAAGTGTAATTTTAATTAAGCTTGGTTAATTCTCTATGATCCAAGTCTCTTCCAAAATATAGTTTTCGTCATCTTTTGCCAAGCTGTTTCTTTAAGTTTCCTGACATTCGTATTTGTATATCTTTCGAGCCATCCAAAAGTAGCTGAAAATTTGATATGTCAACTTCCTGATCAAGTAATTCAGGTTTTAAATGAAAATTCAAACACCGATCCGTAGCTGATTGATTCAAGCTTAGAAAACCATTTTATCAATTTTTTTCAACATCTTCATGTATACGATTTATCTTTCACTTTTTTGCCAGAATAGCGTTGTTACATCATTTAGACATAATATATATTTTTATCTTTTTCTCCTTAAAATTTTTCTTTGAGTTGTTACAAAGTTGAAATTAAATATCAACTCTCCTTTGTCGCTTATCGATCTCTTCATCGATATGTTGATCCGAAGTCAAAGTCTTGCAAACCCACATTGGTATTTTACAAAAAAATGCGATTTTTAGAATGGAATTTTTACAGAACAGATTGGTTGCTTAATATTATAAGATTATTTTTAAAAATTATAAAATTAATTCTTAATCTTTCATAGCTTTATTATAATGAAAGAGGGAATGTTACCTAAAACTGTTATAACAGTATTTGATACATTTGTCAAACTGTGGTATTATGTTGCAAACTGTGAATAAGATATCTCTTACTTAAAGTAGACAATTATAAAAATTTTACGCATTAAAATATAAATATGTTAAGTCTCTTAGTTAATACCTAACCATGAACTTTTATAGCATTAAATTAAAATTACTTACCACTGTTAACAGCTGCGATAATCGCTCTGTTTGGCATGCATTTTCTGGTCTAGATCAATATACAGATACTATCGAACGATAGCTATATTTTTAAAAAGGGAGCAGAATGGACTTTTATCGTTCTTAGATCATAGTATGGAATGAGTCATCAAACGGTTGATGTAAGAAATTAAAACTTTAGCCTCTTACAATCATCATAAAAATAACGCGGTAATTGTTTAATTCTATCGAGTAAAGACCTGTGAATCGTAATTTTTTTGAATCAAATAGACTACACGCATGCTTTAAATTATTCCTTTGACCTTAATGGCAAACTTTATACTGTAATCAAAGTTAGTTTAAATAGTTAAAGTTAGAATGAAATTTTATCAGATTAGTCCACTGTCTTGGAAAAACTATCTCATAAAAAGTTTAATTTATGCTTCTGAATGCAAATAATAATTATTTAATGACTTTTTTTCTGATTAAAGATGCAGAGAAATACGTAATAAATATTCAAGAAATAATTTCATTTTACACTGTGATATTTAATTTATACAATTTCGCATATTTATCAGCTTCTATTCATTTCTGCAAGTTCTATACTCTTTAAAAAATGCTTATTTATTTCTTAAACCACCAGAAACTTTAATTTAGCTTATAATATTGCCTGTGGGCTAAATAATGATTCGATTTCGAATCAAAAATCGAACGTTCGCAGATCATTACTTTAGAGATATTGTCAAAATAAGAGAAAATGGTATGCAACTAACGTATAGATTTTACGGCTGTGATGCTGTACTTCTTCTGAATTAATTATGCACTTAGAATAAGTTGCTTTTTAATAAAATGATACATTAAAACGATACTAGTGATTTTGGATTCACTTATCCGATCTATGCGATAATCCAATTTGCAATAAAATAGTCCAGCGTGTTTAATCAATTTCATATTTATTTTAAGATTTTAGGTTCAAGTCTAGGTTTGGATTGAGATTTTTGGCTTAGATATGGCTAGGTTTAGGATTTTTTTTACTTTACTGGCTTTGATTAGAGTTTTGATTTTGTGCCGGTTTAAGCTTGACTTTATTTATGTCAGGTTTCCGGTCAATATTAGAGGTTATTAGACAAAAAATTTTTATGAGAAATTTTTTTATTGCCCATATTTAAAGATAATTCCAACTTATTGTGAATTCTGGGGTTTTAATGCGTTGCAATAAAATTTTGATGGTACGGCTCATTTTTAAGTACTTTTTAATCACAGACTTATTTACTTTTCTAATTATCGGCCATATTTTTCCCCTATAGTCACTTATTTCAAAATGATATATAACATAAATATATTCCTGATCTAATCAATTTCATTGATCAATATAAAAAAAACATTTAAAATTAAATCAATCTGAAGCTAATTATGCACCAATGCATGTCTAGTTTCAACAGAATTTGGCAAAAAAGCCTTTTTAATGTATTAGAATAAAATTAATAAAGATCAAGCGAAAACTCAAAGAATTATTCTAGCATTTAGCAATTCAGCTATAATAGAAGTTAATTAATGGGTGTTTTTTTCGTTTTCTAAAATATTCAAAAATCTTATCATACTTGCATATTATTCCAGTGAAAATCACGATGGACAAAATAAGCGTTATTAGAGGTATATAAAGCATCTTTTGAAGCAAACTGAACCTTTCACCTTTAAAGCTTTCGTTAGATCCCCTCATCAGCAATTTTTTCGCCTTCTAAAAATTTATACAAATAAAAACTCATTTGTAGCGTTTCTACCTTAGCTGTGTTATCTATAATTATCGGAAAAATTATTACTTTCTCCTACTAATCTACCCGGTGTTGATGGGACTTGAAGACTAGGTAAAGCGGGCAGCTTTTCAGTTTCTTAATGGGTATTCGATTAAACTCTTACGTGTATTTTGATTATCTTGACCAGCATCTTAATACATCATTGATTACAATATACCACAATCATCGTTACATTCATCGTAAAATTTCTTTACGAAGCAATATGTCTGCTCGAATGTGATATCGCTGTCTGGTTTAGTATTGAAGGTCGATTTATAAATATCACTCACAATCTTCGTGATTATATTGTGTTCATCAGCATTATTGGTCTTTTGATTTTTTATCAAAGGTATTTTTTCCTTTACAATACTCTTAATTGTTGATATTTTCACATCATTGATATGATCATTAACGTCAAAGCTAATTCTTACTATTAGACGTCATTTGCTGATCAAAATAATCGATAAATTTCTGGACATAGCATGCGTAGAATATAAATTTCTCATTATAATTTTGGAATGAGGATGTTGATAGTCTTTTAATGATTGAAGATCTTAGTTGCTTTTTCTCCTCAACATTATTTCGCGAAAATTGACAGTTGGTCACTAAAAGGCCTTCGATAAAAGCATCATAATTAATGAATTCTTTTTCTTTTGCGTCAAGTTCTATTTAAAATAAAATAAATTACCATATTTGGGATCAAAAAATCCTTTAATTTTGGCTTTTATTATGCTGCTGTCAACAATTACTGAATATTTATTTTAAAAAGTGATTACTGGCTCGCGCCGCCGTAATTTCGGCCGCCCACTTGTCAATATACTCGATATTGTCACAATCATAGTCATATTTCGCCTCATATTTTAGGAAATTTGCTAATTTTTCATCATCAGTATCAGAAAGACCTAAATATCACAAATCACCTCAAACCTGAAGATATCGAAATCGAATGCGTGCTCTCGATCTAGTAACATACAAATTTCATACTATTATGACGCACAAGAAGAAAAAAATCAGAAACATGGAAACAGGCTACTTGGTATTTAAGCGATAGTTTGTTTGCACACTAGAGATTAGTTGTCTTAAAAAATGATCTTTATACTGGTGTAATGTATCAGGATCAAAATTATAATTTCTCATAATTATTAGTCGTAAGGTTAAATTCGATATATTTTATATCAAATTAATCTTCATTCTCAGCTTTAAATTTAATAAAATAAAAAATGAAATTTCCCATAAGAAAATGGCTGAAACGGTTTAACATTTCATTTCTACTTTCTAATCTCTATTCACATTCTATATACAATATTGGTAAAAGCTCTATACAGCGATATATATATATATGTTTAGGTATTTTTGGTAGAATTAAAAATTACCTGTGAGATGCTAAAGTTTTCGAGGTCAGATTCTTATTTCCCAGGTCTAATACGGGTATTAGCTCCTTAATCTAAAAAGATCGCATCAAATATCAACGTTGATAAGTCTGCTATCAGCTGCTATTTGTTTTGGTTTTTTTTAATTTTAAAAAAACATAAATATTATTTCAGTGGTATATAATGTGGCACCAAGATACAAAAAAACTGTGAGTAATAAAGATATAGAATACAATTATACAATTTTTAGTAATGATCATGTGTTTTTATGCTATCGTGTAGTTAAGTGCATTCGGCGCAATTTTATAAAAAATGGCAGTTTATTTAGGCGCCTAATTATCATGTAGTGGCAAATGGCAAGCCTCATACTAACGTGATTCTAAGTAAGTGCGTCATTGCCCTATCAGTTTGTTTCACAGCACAATATGCTTGTGTAAAAAGTATATTCTAAATGTACTGAACATATATACTAATGCTAATTTTTATGAGGAGACAAACATCACTGTTTATTAGTGATTGGTTGTATATTTCGTCTCATAAAATATTTTTCAACACCGTCATCGATTTTATTTCTCTTGAATGCATAATAAAATAAAAAAATTTATTTTGATAAAAATATGGTCATCAGCCTACAAACATAACTCTTTTTAGGGAAATTTATAATTTTTCGAGAAATTTGATAATAAAAGGTCATTTTTATTCTCATTGATGACCTAAAAAATCATCGAATAAAGAGATTATTCCGTTAATATTTTTAAGCTGAAAAAGTATCAAAATATCACTTATAAGAAAGATCCAACAACAATCTTCTGATAAAAATCCCATAATATGCATTATTATTAGGCCTTTTTTACCGATTTTAATCCAAAAATAATAAAATTCTTTATAATTTCATTTTTTAATCTGATCTAAGATCAAATGAAAATTAACAAAAATGAAACCGCATCGCAATGCACCCAAAGGGTATTAAACAATAGGAGCTAAGGCATATTAAAAGAAAAAATTTTCACTTTTTATCATTCTTGGGAAATTTTTGTCATAAATATTCCCTTCAATCTGTTTAAATCGCTTTTACTTGTAAGCTTTGCAGTTTGGTCGTTTTAAACATGCATTCTTCCCATTTTTAATATTTAATTAACCATATAATTTTTAAAATTATATTTATCATAGCAATGAGATAAAATATTTTTTTCGTATTCAATTGTTATTATCCCTTAAAAATTCGGGTGGTTTCTCTGATAGTTGGATGTAACTTCTTCTCCTGAATTGTTTGTATTGGGTTGATTGGAAGTTGACAGATTAACGCCGAAATTATTTTTTACAAATTTTTTTTTAATTTGACATTATTTTTCTAACAAACTTAATTAAATTATGAAAAGTATATTTAGTGCCTTTATATACTGTGCTTGCGGCTTCGCATATAAACAATAAAACTTGATGGCATTATTTAACGAATTTCTTTTTAAGAGTTTAAAACAATTCAATATCCATAAAAAGCCTGTTTACGACTTACACCGCTCACAAAGTGTTACTTCCCAGTACCTCAGCATGATCTCTCTAGGAATTCAACCGAGCTATGCTAAGGATCGAACAATTGATAATGATTCCAAAAGTAAGCTATCTTTGAGTTATAGAGCTAGTTTTCCTGTGACTTTCGCCGAGCTTGATATCACATCCAAGTGTCGATAAAAAGACTCGATGATTGGGAACAGCAAAATATATTTCAACATAAAAACAATTTAGAACATCGGTGGACAGTCATAAGAGGGAAAAGTCGAATCAAAGAAGATGTTGTATAACCTTTTGAGTTGACGCTATCATGGTAATATGTGAAAATTCGATAATTTCGACCACTGTATAAACTAAATTTAAAGGCAAAAAGGTCCTACAGCCTGATGAATCGAATTGAATCAGAAACTAAATTTGATAAGCAAGATAAATACCATGTGATCAATAAATATTCTAACGATATAGTGGATACCGTGCTTCAACTCTTAACAGTTAAAAGCTGGGGTGCGGGCAAGACTTTAGAGTCGAATAGAATGCAGAACCCTTCTGTTAGCGTCAATACCACAACAAAAATTGATATGGAATAATTTCAGACTTATTCAATAGAAGACATTCTTCATTGCGCAAGAAATTTTGAAGCAGCTATCGCAAGATGAGCATCAATTAGCTCAACTTTGATGAAAAAAAATCAGACTTCTACTGGTTTAAAAAGACAAATATCAAATAACTACTTGACGCGCATAACGCACACACGCATTAATAATTATCCTTTTTAAATAACCAAGGACCAGAAGAGTCTCTTAACTGCATGTTCTAGAAAAATCACTCTCACCAAACACATATCGATTATAAAAGGTCTAAAAATCCTAAAAATCAAGAGAAGAAAAACAAATAAATCAAGCGTATAAAATTGCTACCTGTCTTCAAATAGAAAATCATCACTTAAGTAAATCGACATTGACATGAATTTTCATAACTGAATTTACAGAGCTGCGGTAGATTTCTGATCCGAGTGAAGTTATATCAACAATAAAGTCTGAGTAAAAAAAATCTGGACCTTATTTTCTAACTGTAATTTTAATTTATTTGAATGAATGAATCGAAGGAATACGGTGATGAATTTAACTTTGCAAAATAAGCCTTAAAGTAATACAGTATGAAGTTATTCAAGACTTTAAATTATAAAAAATCTACGTGCTACGATAACAATCGGAATATAATTTCTTACCAATAATAACATGATGATCGATTTGAAAACTTCATCGATGAAAGTAAAGAAATATAGAATTTTTATCACTGATCGTGCAAAATTCGTTCCATCAATGGTGGCTAAATCAAAGCTTGGCCAAATATGCCAAGGTATAATCTGTAATAGTTGTCACGCGCCACGCAACGGGCAAGATATTATTATGGATCATGAAATGTCGAACCCAGAAGTAGGATAAATCTCGAGCTCTAGCCCAATAATTCGGCTGAAGATTCCTGAAATATAATTTGGTCAACGCCATATCCAATAATACACTCTCAATGCGAAGATGTTAAAAATAAAGTCGAATGACTGCTCAGCATTAGAAGTTGCTTAAGTAAGTAATTTGACTTAGGCTATTCTTGCGTTCACTGTCTAAAAAATTTAGGGATGTAAAATTGGAACTATACGACTGAAAACTGAATAAAAACACTGTCGGTAAAAGTAACCTTTGTGTCAATATAAACTAAACGTTTCGTAACTTGAAAGGTCGTTAGACATTTTCGAAAGTTGATAAAAAAGCAGGATTTTATTAAAAATAAATGTCAGAAGAGTCAAAGTCTTTTAATTATTTTATCTGCCCTTCAATAAATCTAAATCAAATAAGCTTTTTTTAGATTAAAAAAACGTTCCTCGTGCTTACCGTCGTGCAGGGAACGAATTTCTCAATCATCCTTAATTTTTAAAAATATACTTCAACGATATCCGAATAGCTTTGATCTATGTGGATAAAAATCCGACAAAATAAGAATAAAATCTTTGATTTCTTAACGCCAAAGTTGTTTTAATTAAGTTTAATTCATTGTAAGGTAAAGGGAACTGATCAGTTTCGTAATTAGTTAAGATTGCTTAAGTCCGGATACCACATGCAAAGATGCAAGTATTATTGAAAAACATCGGAAAACGAAAAATCATCTCATGATTCTCATTGGCAAAATAAATTGGCATCGGCCTTTCATTACTAATTCGACTTATAAAATCACTAGCATCACCGACAAACTTTAATTGGCCCATGTTAAGTGGCAAAATGGTTACTAGACATAAGAATAAATAATAAAGGGTAAAATCCCTAGCTATCAAAGCTATTCTATAATTTTAATCAGCAAACATATGCGAGCCTGATCGGAATTTAATGAATTTTAAAAAAAATCGTGGGTACCTAGAGCTAAAATTTAAGCCTACCAAAAAGGTATAATACGATCAAAAAAGAATTAATCTGATTTTATCTATCTCTTCAAGATTATAAGAATACGAGAGATTGTCACGTTATTGTAATCGCGGATAATAAGAACGTAGCCTTTACACTAGAAAGGTCCTCATAAAGGGTTTAAAATTGCAAGATTTCAATCTCAAAATTTTATAACGAACTCTAACATTTAAAGGTTATGATATCAACATCGCTGATGGACTATCAAACAGAACCAAAATTAAAGAAAACATTGAAAAAATTATATAAATAAGAGAAAATTTCTTTCTTGCTAATGAAAGAAAAGGATTTAACAGAAAAAAATTTGGTCATTGAATGGCAAAGAAATGGGATTCGATACAAGAATCAATTGATATAATCCAAAAATACTGGTTTGAATTTATAAAAAATTCATAATAATTTTGTTAATACAGACGGGAGCAGCATAATTTCAATGTTCTGGCAATTTATCAGCTCAAAAAGGTTAGACATGATCAGCTACTGACTTAGTAACTTTTGCACTAAAAACCGAAGCTTCAATCATAAAAAGGGCAAACTGTCCAGAAGTATATATTCCAACTGTCTGCGTACGATATTAAGTACTAATGCGGTTAGTCCTTTCAAAAAAAGACAATTTAACAGCAGTTGTCAGGAATCGAAATTCTGGGTACTCGCTTGTTCGAATATACGGACAAGAATTTCCTTCGCCATCTTATTGGAACATTCCAAGTTTGGATTTTCATATTAATTTTGAAAACTGAATAATTAGATAATAGTGGCTCATCAAATTTATTATATCCAATTATGAACGTCCGTACCTATCAAAATTTTACAAGAAAATTCTGAAAATTGGGAATCTTTCTAAGCTTTAAATCCTCTTACAATCAAACTGCAAACATTATTTTTGAGCGAATAAACTCTAATATCTCGAGCGTAATGAAGAAGATTTAAAACAGATAAAACCGTGTTCACACCACAAATTATTTAATTCTATGGCGATTGAAATGTTGTTCGGGTATTATGCCCCTCAATCTCTACACCCGACCATTCATCAGTGCAGACAAAGCTAAGGATAGAAAACTTCAAGGTATCAAGGGACGAGAATAAAAGGCAAACTTGTCCTTTGATGTCGAATATCGATAAAAAACTGCGAAAAATTTAACATAAATATTGCAAAAAATTTTGGTACCGCTACCAAGGACCTCAAGAAGTAGTAGGACCAATTCGCAATCCGGTCTAACTTAATTTCAACCAAAAATACGTGCTAGATTACTTAAAAAATGAAGTTATAACCATGGGAAGAGAGGAAAAAAATTATTGAATTTTTTCTCTGTGCGGACGGCTTTTCTAAAAACAATAAAATTTAATCGATTAATTAAATGAATTTCTCCACAAAAAAATTGAAGGCAATTTAATCTGAAGAAAGAGCCTATTTACGGCTTACAGTGCTCACAAAAGGTTACTTGCAACAGTCCGTGATCCTCAACACATCAAAAGCGTAACAGCTAGAAAAGTTTTGATAGTTTTATCGAACATGTGAATGTCTTTAATAGAAATTTTAAAAATTCAAACTATTTTTAATTTTATCACTTTATCCGATTAATGGTACGATATTTAAATATTTTTATTATATCAAGCTTACAGAAGGAAAAATTTAAAACAATGGAAATCTATTTGACCAATTATAGCAATATTTCTATATAAAGTATCAAAGAGATGATCAAGCTGGACCGAAAATTATCATGCTCTAGTCACGTGCATTTGAGTTATATTAATTCTTATTATGGACAGTCTTATTTATTGAGTGGGATTATGGAAAAGGCGTGCCTTTCTTCGTCGAAATAGGTTGTAATTTTATAATCCAAACGAATTATTTATACTCATATCAGTTTTTAACATCATAATTATCGCTATTGACCGAATACTAAGCTATTAAGATGGATTCGAAGGTTCGAAATCATATATCAAACATCTAAGTTTAGTGAGCATGTAAATGCTGTAAAATGCCTGTCGAGACAACCGATATACATGACACGTATGCATCTCTATGGTCTTTACCAGCAAGCTACTGTAGGAGATTGTAATACTAGTATTGATTTTTACCGTTAATAGATGTACCCGAACCCTTCGATACCACGAATGAAGACCACGTTAGGTTGTCGGCATGGAACGACATGAAAGGTTCCTTGTCGAGTTAACCTAAGGAATGAACAAGGAGAAAGCACAGGAAAAATATATCCAAATTGCACGCGAGTTGATTTCTTGGGACAAGGACGAAAAAAAAAGAAAAAAATAGACTAATTTTTTAATTTGCAGAATTTTTTTTCTGCTCGCTTCATATTTTATATTCAAAATTATGCTATTCAGCAGTAATTTGTTTCTCAGTAATAATTTTTCTGGGCTAACGAAACCTGCGGGGGCGAATGTGAGCGAAAATATAAGCTGACTCAATTGTCTTTGAGAATCTTTGTTATTGGCGACTCAAATTTATTCACAGGCGCGTAGTTTTAAATGGGCAAACTCTTTAATAGAAAATAATTATGATTTCGAAAACCTCAAACAATTCACATATATATTGTAAAACCCACTGAAATTCCCTAAAAAAGGCTCAACTGTAGCAATCCTCGAAGCTTAAATCCCTAAAAGGCTTGTATAAAAAACGAAAAATTGCCAGTTAATTAGCTGAAAAATTAATAAAAAATAGCAAGATAATGATAAAATTTTAATACTCAGATGCCAGTCTTGCATAACCTCACCTTCACCCCGTAAGGGTGGATTTTCATCTACTATTAATAAGTAGAGAAGATCATAGGCTAAAATTTTACTATAAAAAAACTCTTTAAATCATATTTTACCAGTGTATTTAGAGGTTTATATCCTTTTCTTGTGAGTTACTGGTCATTAAAAAAACATCAGTCGTGCTGACTGGAACAATTTATGACCATGCGTATGCATAAATTCAAATCTGAAGCGTCCGTTACATGTGTAGGACAATTATGCTGTAAGTAACACTAATTAAGATACGTCTTACGTAATGATTTAAATGAACGAGACATTTTTAAAAAGCTGTCGTTTTTATAATCAAGGGTGAATTTATCTTGGTGATCAAAATACTGCGTAAAAAAATATGGCGGTTTCAAAGAAATGACGCCGAGAGAAAAAATGTTAATCTAACATTGAATAATACCAGACAAATCACGAGCCCATAAATTTTCTGCATGGTTAATGCCATAAAAATTATGACAGCAGTAAAATTACTGGTCGAATTGTTTCTTACATGAAATGATGAAATTCAAAAAATTATTATTTGGATATGCTGGCAAACTTCAAATCGATGAAAAATCATAAGGAATGAATGTTGGCATAATAACCCTCAATTTATGTCAAAAAAACTCACTGATCCGCGAAAATATAATTATGGCTGTAAATTTTTTACTAGAGACAGGAGTTAGCACCCCGTATATCAAGCGGGAGTAGGTTAAATATTTTTTGTCGTTAATTGAGAATATGAGACAATCTACACATGAACTGCTCAATCTTAATTCACAGAAAAATATTTATCGATAAAAAACTGACATTAATGATGTTGGCCGTTTAAAAACATGTTATCTAGCTTCTAAATTACGAACTTAGTAACTTTTTAGAGCTATTTATAATTATTGTTCTTATATTCGCCTAACACATTTAATAAACTAAAATTAATATATTATTGATATTACTATATAAAATTATGATAAATAATTCACTAAATATCTTTAAGGCGTTTGGATTAGAACAAAATATGTAATTTTTCGTAATTTATCCCTCGCCGAAAAAAAAGGGTCTCACAAAATAATAAAATTTAGGGCGATATTATTTTTCTCATTGACAATCAAATTTTCTTCCTATAAATGAGGTAATTGAGTCGATTGGGTGAAAGTTCAGCGCATGGAAAATTCTGCGCAATAACAATTTTTTATATATATGGGAATTTATTGTTTTATGTTTTATTTTTGAGTGTGCGCCTTGTATTTTTCAAATATAATGATGGTGGGCTATTTTTATTGAGTTTATTGATTTTTTATAATATTATTATTAATTTCAAAATAATTATAATTATAATTAGCTTAAAAATACTTTTTAATACATTTAGGAATTTCAAATCATAAAATCAAAAAAAAATAAGGATCAACTTATTCACCAGGGCTTTACATATTGCATCGACAGAGTCAACTCCCCCAAGGATATAACGTACTGGAGATGCGTCATAAAATCTATCAAGGGTCGTTTACAGACAAATCAAATCTACAGTCATATTAAACTGATCAAAACTGAAAATTCGAATTCCCCAAATACACTAGATACTTCTGTCCAAAAAAATCAGAGAAAACATTCGCGCGACAGCAGTAAATTCATTGGCACGTCCAAGGAATATTATTTCTAATGCTCTCAATCAAACAGATGCATCCATTACAGCTCTTCTACCTAATTATTGCTCTTTAAAGCGAACCCTCCAAAATGTCAAGAAAAAGTGTTTTTTTCCCTTTATTGTACCTTCCACCGCCGCTGATTAAACCATCCTAGATGAGTTTAAGATTTCATATCGGAATGAGCGATTTTTCTTGCTGATGTTTGTGATAATGCCGCTGGCAGAATAATTATATATTCGACTGGAAGGCAAAAAAACCTTCCTGAGCAAAGCCGTCATATTTATTTTGATGTTACCTTAAAAACAATAGCACACATATTCTTTCAGTTATTCACAATTCACGCTGACGTTCACAACTCAATTATCCTATGTGTTTTTGTTTTAATTCAAAGAAAATCTCTTGTTTGCTTTAGAAAAGTTTTGAGAATTATTACACCAACAATGGATCTTCAATTCACAACACAAATGATTGATTTTGAATATGCTTAAATATTGGCTTTTAACGAATACTTTCCCACTTGCCAAAAAACAGGATGCTTTTATCACTTTTACGCGGATCATGTATCGAAATATTCAATCTTCTAGTTTAGTATCTTAATATAATAATAATCAAAGCATCCAATCGTGCTTAAAATGTTATCGGCTTTAGCATTCTGTGATCCGGATCAAGTCGTTCATTACTTCGAAATATTAGGCGATCATTTTAATTCGATAGGCTTCAGTGATCATATTCGTTGTGTCTTACAATATTTTGAGGAAACCTATATCGGTAGATTTCATAGAAACGGACGATCTCCTTCATCATTTGCTCATGACTTGTGGAGTCAGTACCACACAACTCTTAATCATCAACAGCGAACAAATAATCACGTTGAGGGTTGGCACAACGCATTCTCTTCTCTAGTTGGGCTGCTCACCCTAACATTTTTTCCTTTTTAAGAACATTAAAAGAAGAAAATTTTCTTGTGAATTCGAAAATTGAAACAATTTTAATGAACCCTGCTTAGAATCCGCAGAAAGATTTAGCTTCATCTGTCAAAGATTCATGACTCTCGTAGAGAATTTTGAAGAAATACAACTAATTGAATTCAAAAAAAATTTTTTAAATTTATTTAGTTATTAAAACCTTTCTTTCCTCTGAAAAAAATCTTTTAAGTTTAAAAAATATTCATAGGATTGATTGAGCAATAAATATATTAAGATTTCGGTCGCTTTTCATATGAATCGCCGAATATTTTTAATATGATTGATTAAATTATTTTATTAATTGCAATATATTCACACATGAGGCATATGATAAAAAATTTCTGCTCAATCAAATTAATCTTAAAACAAAATATAATTAATAAATTATATTTTCCGAGATCAAATATAATTTTTTCATATTTGAGTCGAAATTTTAAAAGATGAATTAAAATAGCTTTTTTATAATCTTACAGAGACGTCATTTAGCTAAGAATGATATCCAACATTAAACAAAAATTGAAGTTGAAAACTTTTATGGAAAAATAATATAATAAATTGTTATTAATCAGTAAAAATAATCAAAAAATAAATTTTTATAATTGATGCGCGGAATTTAAACTGCGCTGAATTTACTTTATACCATTTGAGTCGAAGTCACAGTTACAAATTTAAAAACCATAAATTTACTAAAAATGGAGCAAAAAGGTCATCATACCGATGTATTATGCAATCTTTGTACAAAAGAGAAATAATTAAGCGATTGGGTGAAAGTTCCGCACATTACAAGTTCCGCACACTACTACTTCCGCATATTACAAGTTCCGCACCAAACTACTTCCGCACTATACTATTTCCGCATATTAATATTTCCACACATAACAAGTTCCGCACACTACTATTTCCGCACATTACAAGTTCCGCAACATCACAAGTTACGCATGACAAAAGTTACGCACACTCCATTTTTCACATTTAAATTTCTACGTTTCAAATAATACACAATTAAATGGTAACAAGTTTTTTTCATAGTAAATTTAAATTAGCTTGTTAAATCCCATTACTTTTAATTTAATATAATATTATTTCAAGGCTTAAAAATTATTTGTTAATTTAAGGACTTTCAAATCATTAAACAGAAAAATCAAAGCCTCAACTACTTATTCATGGCTATGCTTATAGGAAGTATCGCACAAACAATTCGTTAGATACAGTGTATTGGCGCTGTGTTAACAAAACTTGTAAAAGTAGATTAAAATCATATTGCAATTTCTTTGCGATTTTAAGCCCAATTATTGATCCTTCCCATGCACCTAACCCAAACATAAATTCCGTTAAATTAATAAAAAATAGTCTTCGAGAAATGGCAGTGACTTCGGCTTCCACCCCAATTAATATTATTTCCAATGTTATTCGCTCTTGTAATCCATCAATCTCCTTAATCCTGCCTTCATATAACTCGATGCAACGAAACATCCAAAGTATAAGGCAACGAACTTCATTCCCATACACCCTCCCAGCTTCTTCACGTCAATTAATCATTCCGGAAGAGTATAAACTTACACATCGAAACGAACGCTTTCTTTCTGATACGTGGGATGAAACTTCTGGTAGAATTATAATCTTTGCAACAGATCGGTCATTATCATTTTTGTCCAGAAGTCGCAGTGTCTATTTTGATGGGACATTTAAGACCGTGCCTCAACTATTTTTCCAGCTCTTCACTATTCACTGCGAAATCAGTGGCTCGATTCGTCCATGCATTTTTATATTAATGGAAAAGAAAACCTTGATCAGTTATTCAAGAGTATGGAATATCATAAGTGAAAACTCGGAGCTACAGTTTGATTATTCAATGAGTGACTTCGAACTAGCCTCCATAAACGCCTTTTCAGCACGATTTCCTTCTTGTAACATTTCTTGTTGCTTCTTTCACCTTATGCAAAACATCTGGAGAAAGGTTCAGGGTTCCGGGTTGTCTTCGTCATATGTTGAAGATGAAAACATTAGAATGTTCCTGAAAAATGTTACCATCATTGGCTTTTTGTTCTCCAAGTCACGTTGTGCGTTATTACGAAGAACTCGAAGTTTTTTATAATGATTCTCCACTTCCTGATCAATTTCAATCAATACTTGATTACTTCGAAGAAAATTACATAGGACGCTTTCGTAGGACGGGAAGATCTGAGCCACACTTCCGTATAACTGTATGGAACCAATACGAAAGAGTTTTAAATGACATGCCACGAACCAACAATCATGTTGAAGGGTGGCACAACTCATTTTCAAATCTTGTCGGAGCCAATCATCCAAATATATTTGTTTTTTTCAACAAGTTAAAGGATGAACAATCAATAATAGATGTCAGATATGATAATTGGCAAATTGAACCAGCACCTTCACAAATCAACGATACCGAGCGGTCACTCTTCGCCTAAAAGCTCTGGTGGAACGATTTTCTCAATTAGAGCCCATCGAATACCTAAAAAACGCTGCCAATTTGTTTAATTTTTAAATAAATATAATATTTTCCATCGATTGATTTTGACTTAAATTTTGAAACTGCCCACAATTTTGTAGCCATTGTAAATAATTCAGCATTTTCTCTATATTAAGCCATCAACTAAATAATTAATCCCTTGATGATTTTCATATTATCTAATAATTTAAAATTAATTCTTGTGAAATTTTTGTGAATACTGCTCACATTCAACATGTAACAATTTTTTATCCCGGCTTAAGACCAAAAATTTTGTTGATATTTAGGCTTAACCAAATGTTATTTGATGGTAATAATCAAAATTAAATAAAAATAAGGCAAAATTAGATGTATTTGGAGAATTTAAAAAAAAAATTCGATTTTGCGCATAAATTTAGATGCGGAACTTGTTGGATGCGCAACCTGTAACATGCGGAACATGTTGCGTGCGGAATTAGGCAATTGCGCAGCTAGTATTTTACCTAATTAAGCCAATTGTTGAAAATAGAGGCCACTAACGATGATTTTTTTGCGCTAAAAAATATTTCCTGAGCCCCCTGGAAAACTCATTCTGTCAATGGAAATGATTAATTAAGCACCAGAGACCGAATAATTTCCAAATTTTGGTAAAATCAATGCCACTCCAAGGAACTTATTCACAATTAGCAATTCTAAATTATTTTTACCATATGGCAGCTCAGGAAAAGTTATCCTCTATCAACTACCCATCTATCCGCATCAGCGCATAAAAATCAATCTATTCTGCTTTTTTTTTAATCAACCTTTTTATTTGATCTAGCATAAAAATTGCATCCAAAATCGATAAATCCATGTTATTTGTAAGAAAAACAACTGTTTATCGAAAAAGATATGCCCTAGAAAATTTGATGAATAAAATGCCTATTCTAATATCATAAAAAAATTTAAGCATGTGTCTGATTTAATGGCAATTTGTGAACGAGTGAGTTTTTTCTACTTTATGAGACAATACAATGCGATATTCTAAATTATACTTACAGATAATTTCATTATAGTTGAGCGACATTTCTATAAATTGAGCGACTTTACAAACAAATTATCGTCATTTCACACCATTGAGCAACATTTCACGGCATTGAGCGGCATTTCAGACAGTTGAGCGCAATTTCAAAACAATGATTCATTTTCTTAAAATCCATATTTTACGATAAAATATATTATTAAATGTTTTAAAAATACTTTGAAGACCGAAATATATATTTAATATCATATATTTTCTCATCGAAAGCCTTTTTTAACAAACGTTTTCATCTGAAATAGCCAGACATAAAAAAAGATTTATTCTCTGAAAAAACCTATAAGCTTAAGATTTTGATTCGTTTCTGGAATTTCATTTTAAAATTTTTCGGCTTATTTTGTATTTCAATCTACTTTAGTATTCTTCAATAGGGTTATGTGAGGGACCAGTAAGAAAGAGATTAATCAATTCTGAGTTGGCTGCTTTTTAGATAATTTAAAACATATATAAAATTGTTTTTCATCACATTATCAAGTATAAGAATATTTTTTCAGTTTAAAGTGGTCTTAGGCTGCTATCAAAAAGTCAAATAAAATCATTTGTTGTCCCTGGTCCATCGTGTATTTGAAAACTAATAACTCCCGTGGTTGCTGTTGGTACCAATCACGAAATATTCTGACCTTTATGTGCAGGCTGAACAATTGAAGGAAAAATTCCTATTTGAGCGCATCCGTTTTTTACATGAAGGTTTAAAATTTTTTATCGATAAAAACTATTCTCACGTGTTTCATACTTGATACCATCCAACAAATTTTAATTTTCTTCCAGATATTCGTTGTTAAATTTTTTCTTTGGGAATTTTTTTTTTATTTTGCTAATTCCCCCTGTCTTGAGCATTAGAAAAATAGATGCTGTCGACGCTTGAACTATATCTTGAGAAACTTCTCTCGGAATCACTATAAAGTATAAAAATTATTTTCCTGAATTATGAACGATACTTTATTTGCAATTTCAGGTTTCAGAATCCTCAAAATTCTTTCATGAAGAAAAAAATCTCTATATTCTCTTGTTTTGTTCGCATTTCATCTGATTTAAACTTTAATTTTGTCGAGGATTTAAGATATGATATTTATAGAATCTTTATAATTTATCATATTTTTTACATTTGAGACCTAATGCTGAAACATTGGTAATATTTTCTCATATCGCTTTGGATATCTAGATTATAAGAAAACAATAAAATATACCATTATTTTCCCTATTTTTTGATAATTTTGGTTTTTTATTCATATAAAAAAATTTAAATTACTGCGCTCAATCTGATGAAATGTCGCTCAACAATTTGAAATGCCGCTCATTGTCATGAAATGTTGCTCAACGGCGTGAAATGACGCTAATTAGTTTGAAATGTCGCTCAATTTACAGAAATATCGCTCAAATAGTATGAAATTATCTGTAATAGATTATCCAGAACATTGTTTTACAACTTTAAGCATATGCCTACATATGAAGGAAGTAATTCAATTTTAATTTGTGCAGTTAGAAAAAAGACATATTCAAAACGATATTAAGTTACATCTGGAGAGGTGGCTTACGAAAATTTTAAACATTTCTATGTGAGGCCTGGTACAAAAAATGTTGCAAAAACACTGACCATAAATATCAATCATATATACATTTTTTATTTCAAATATGAGAAATTTCATCGTTATTTTCCTGCGTGAAATTTTTTATTTCGTTTAAGTATAAATTGTGCCAAATACGAAAAGATAGGTGTTTAGAAGTTATCTATAACTGGTTGATTTTACCTTTTATATAAAAAAATTGGTCTGTTCTTTTACTGTTTCCCATCGTCGAGAACGAATAAGCGGTCGTGAATAACGACACTAATTATGAACCTATCTTTTAAACTATTACTTAAATTCGGCCAATTAAAAAAAACGACAGAACCGGTGCATCATTCTTCTTCTGATAATGTCAAAAAGTGTTTTTTATTTCTTTTTTGGGACATCTCGATAAGTGTTTTGCCTAGACTGTCTAGTTTCACCTAGAATCAATGGCGCCATATTAGCTACGATTCAACCTAAACCATAGATTCTTTTACAAGTAAGAAATTCATTCACTTGTGAAAGAATACTATGACCACCAACTCCTTTATTATACTCAAAAATTCTATAAATTTTTAGCCAAAAACAAATTTTTATCATTTAAAACGTTTATGTACAAATACCAAATCAAGCCGCCATGATTTAAGTAACTTTTGTAGCAAAAATAAGTGACACGGAAAATAATTCCAATCACGAATCTGATTTGATGCATGAAAACCTTTAGATTGGTCATTTTAGTAACTTATTTACATCTTCAGGTTTGACCTAAAGTAATTTTAATCCCGCGATTAATAAACGAAACAGAGCTATTTCTGTATTTCTCGACAGAAGAAATAACTAAACTATGATCATTTTGAAATAATGATGCGTTTTTAGAGTTTGAAAAATCAAAATTAATTTTTCTAAAGTAGGAAAATATTCTCAAATACTGAATTAATCGATCAAAGGTATCATAAGCAGTTTATATGAAAAAAATTGACCGCATAAAAATTTTTGTTGTCTAAAGTAAAAATTGACGTAGGGACTCATTAACTTTCATCCTTGGAGTTAAATTTATAATTTATGATTAAAATGGTTTATTATTAACTAAATTAAAATCAAGTCAGTTTTAATACAATTTTTATTTCAGTTGCGCAAAAAAAAATTAATTTTTTTATTGACCATTCAATACAAGAAAGGCCTATAAAAATTATGTTATTTAACATTTTCATGTCCAATTTTTAATATCAAAGTAAATTCAATGATATTTATCAGATCAATTGTAAGATGGTCTCAATTAAGTGAAAGGTGCTATATGTGCTACCATTAAATGTATCACAAAATGTGAGAATAAAATGTCGCTTTTGAAGACATAAGGAAACTTTAAAAAAATTTAAGAAAAGAAATCCAACAAGTTTAGAGTTTTTCTAATAGTTGGAAAGATGTGGGGTTGTATTCGGTCTCTGGAATACATCACCAGCAAAAAAAGAAAAAATTGAATACTGTATGTATCGTCAGCTCAAAAATAACCAAATACCATATTATGAGGCAGTAAATTTTTATTACGTTTTTTATATTGAGATAATGATGGAAGAGGGAATTCTAATAAAAGCATGCGTGGTGGTTAAAAATTATATGCGCCCTCTTATTTTAGTGTTAAATCGATGATTGATAAATGGAATAATGTTTCATTAAGATTGAAAAAAACTGGATTCAATTTAATGAAAACTGGTTTGAAGCATGCCAGAATTTTATAAGTGATAATATCCAATCCGAAAATGTTGCTAATAATGAAGATGCAATTTTTGAAAATATAATTGAACAATACATTTATTCAGATATTTCCGAAACCACCATTCCTACATTGGAACAGCTTGAAAATGCTAAATGTGCATTTCTAAAAAATACTATTGTTCTTCAAGCTAATTACATTATTGACATTTCGCAACCATTTTATGAACAAATAAATGATCTTAAATCTGTTAAATATATTTCATTGAAAAATAAAGCGCAAAAAACTTCTACAGATAATCATGATCATGTTTTAATGCTTGAACTCACTGATGGCTTAAGGTGTTTAAAGGCAATCACTTTGGATAAGATGAATTGGACATTAAACCAAATGAATCCTGGATTCAAAATCATAGTCAACGATGGTGTACCATGCCGCAACGGTTTGCTCATGCTCACATCTAATACCTGTCGTCTTCTTGGCGGGCTCTCTGAGTCGATTCTAGAAAAAAACGATCGGTTAAATCTTCTTGAAAATTTATTGAATAAAAAAATTCCTCAAACCAAAGTCACAGAGGAAGTCAAAAGCAACAACAATGTTTATGGTTCTGTGACTAAACCTCGAAATTCATCATACGACTCATCAAGACGCATTACAAAAGAAGACGGCAGCAAAAATAACACAAAAGAACGGGATAAACCGAATAAAACTCCAGATATTTTCGATTCAGATAAGAAAAAGTTAATTAATCAAACAATATCAAAAAATGATAGTAATGCAAAGACTAATGATACTAAAAAACCCTGGGATTTGAAATTAGACGAAGAACATGATTCCTTAGATGATTTTATCGATAATATAGACGATGATGAGATCAATAGAATAATTGATGTTAATCGCGATATAGCTACAACTAACACTAAAAATATTAAGACTAAGTATAATCCTCTTACTTTTAAAAGCATTCCTAAACGAGTCGATAGACCATTCTTCTTTATAAATGAAATCGACCAGAGTAATAGTGAGCCATTTTTGTGTCGTTGTATTGTAAAATACGGCTCGTTTCATTTTAACTTTACAAGTGATGGGTCCTGTTTTTTGCCTGTAAAAGTAACTCAATTTGTCGTAATAGATCGATGACGGTGTCGTTGGGTGTGATGCTTTTATATCCAACACCATGTTTTTTGGCCCTCCATTTTTGTGTACCCGAAGCCTTATAATTGAATATCTTAACAGTATGATATTACCTGATTTTTAAAGATGATTTTGAAGCTGGAAAAAAACTAGAAGCAATAAAAACAAAGTTGGAAGAGGAACTATCTAAAGCCCATTATTGCTCGCTTCTAAGGAAAGTTCAAATCCCTACTATATCAAACAAGCCAACCATTGAAATACTTGCCGTGTATTCCTGCTTTCCTCACGAATTTCTACATTTTCTAGAGTATCAGGATCATCTCATACAACATCCAAATGATTACTGATTTATTTTTTTGATTAGTGTGCATATTATTAATATAATTTTTGTTTTTTAATGATAAATAATTTATATTTTTTGTTGTAAAGTCATAGAACATAGATTAATTACAGATACTTTGACCAGGAACGTAATTCGCAATGAAAAATTTTATCTCTGGGTAATCAAATGCTTAATAAAAATCCTGTAGTTACATCCTTAAATGTTCGTAAACCCATTAAAAATATTTACTCGATATTAAGGTGAGCAAGGTAATTTATGCCCACGCGCTCGATGTTAAACTAAATACTTAAATTTAAAGTTTCTTGCGACATCCTTGCAGTATCAACTATTCATACGTTACCATAAGCATCTCTAGTTGTGCATGAGTTTTATTATTTAAAACCCCTACATTCAATGTGTGTGAATACGCGTGAAGTACAAATTTTGTCGAGTTTTGTAATGCTTCACATTAGACATACCTTGTGCCTTTAACTATGTTCAATCAAGAAATAAGAACAGATAAAAGCTCTAATCGCGCATCTAAGCCAGAATTAGTGTCATTATCAACTTATTACTACCTTACTATCTTAAATTGTCAACTACCGAAGAAAAAAAAAAGAACAGTGTAAGTTTTCAGCACTTGTGTGTCTGAATAATCGACTGTATTATTTTGCGAAGCTGTTCATCCTATAAAAATTAAAATATAAAACGGAGGTTCTGTAACGAATTATTTGAAAATTCATATTATTACCCATTTTTACGAGATTGTTGAACTGCTCTTTCGAATCGAGCGAACTGCTTGCAGTTTTTTTAGTAAGTTCTCGATCTAATAACCTTGAGAACACAAATACAAAATGACTTATATAGCTCAATCATTTAACGATAGGAGATCAAAACTAAAAAACTATATTAGAACACTTTTTGCATACAATATAAGCGTCTTTTCGATAATTGTAATTAAGTAATTCTTAATTTTTACAAGAAGTCTACCAGATGAAGACCTTAATCATTTTTTCATAGAGGTTAACTACAAAAATTAGAAGTTTTGCGACCATCTTAGGCGTTTTTGATTTATTTTAACAAAAAATTTTATAAAATTCAGATACCCTCAGGGGAAATTTCTGTATTTAATGTGATTGGTGAAAAGTGATTTTTAATTAAAATTAAAGTATTCAAATTTATTTTCATTGGTCAATTTCTCTTCATTTTCTTTTGGTGAATCTTCACCGTATTTTATTGTCATTATTTTTTTTTCGCCGTCGCCTTTGGAGGATTGGGCACCACAACAATATTAATGAAAACTATCATTACAGTTTATATAAAAAAACGATATGTTCCGTGATAATTGTCGAAAGTTTAATGAGCCATCAAATTTTCCCTCGATTAGGTCGTAAATTTATTTTTTTTTTGAACTGATTTAAGCAGGTTTTCTTAGTTTTTTATTCTCATTATTTAATTAAGATCTGTAAGATCTGAGCAACAGAATTCCTTTGAATAGTTATGCAATTAAATATTTTTTAAAAGGGTTAATCCTTTTAATAGATGCATGATTGAGCAATGCGCAATAGTTGGCTTAAACTATAAGCCCATCTTCAGTCTCACAATATTGTAGGATTCTGGACCAAACTTTTGTATTCAGGGAGATAAATTCTTAAAAAATTACCAAAGAAACAGATATTTTTGATTAAGGTAAAATATTCTATTTAAATTAATTGACACAGGTTGCCAAATCCGCAAAAGATGTGGGCTGACACTTTTTTAAGAGGCAAAATATTTTTCAGCCATGCAAGGCATTGGATATCTTTATTTCACTTTCAACAATAATATACTTTAGTGGTTATATGCACGCATGCGTCAGTCCAGCCTTAGAACATTCTTTTCTGTGTTCGTTCTCTTCAATTATCACATTAAAGCGATATAAAATTTAAAAAATTACAGTATTTATTGATTTTTATGCTTTTACTAAAACAATCAATTAAAAACTAAATAATTCTTAGTTTTTTAATTCTAGTGTAATGTTCAAAATTTTTTATTTTAAATAAAAATTATGATTTTTGTTCCGTTAAGAGCCCAAGCCGCAGTTTTTATTATTCTCTTGGGAATAATAATTGAAGAAAAGATGTTTTAAAAGATAGTATAGGTCAATTATTAATCTTTAATAGAACATGATACACATCAATATTATCCACAAAAAGTGCTGGCAATTCAGAATTTAAATTTATAAATTAGAACAGAAGGAAAATGAGGAGTATTTTGGGAATTTAAAACTCATACGAAAATTATTCATTTGCCAGTCGCAATTTCTAATAATAATTAGATCTTTTCTCTAATTTTCTTACTTTTTACTAATTATCCGTAAAAATATTGACTAAAGAATAATTTTACTTGCGAAAAGTTATAATTTAATCATTAAATGAATTTAAAATAAATTTCCAGGCTGTTTTCTCTTATTGACGAATATATTATAATTTTAAAAAAAATTTTTTCATCTTATTATTACATAAAATGCTATAAAACACTGTTTCCAAATTTTTTTTGTACAAGGCCCACCGAGAATTTTATACGAAGCCTTGGCTCTCGATACAGGTTTAATATATTCTTTTTATGGATCAATCTTGTTTAAATTGCCCCTATTGAAATTAAATTTCTACCCATGGAAATAAAAATTACATGTCCGTAAGGCGCGTGCCTCACGGCAGGAAACACAGCTATATTAGGATTTATTGTGATTATCTAGAGAAAATATCTGAATACATGTAGAGCGCTATAGAAAGATTAAAAAATAAAATTAAAAAAAAATCACAGTAATCTTTAAATCAACTAAAGGTCAAAACTCCATAATCATTTATAGTTTACCGGTCAACTTTACAGCGTTTTTTTAGCTTTGTAGTTTAGTAACCGGTGGTATTGCTACAAATTGTCCTCCTAAACTATAATTGGGCTCTGCAATAATCATTTAACTTAAGGGAATTTAGAAAAAAAGATGTTTTTAATCATTGATGGCGTTTAAAAATGTCTAAAATAATAAAAATTAACAACCATCATTGAAATCATGTTGGATTTTTTTAATGAAACATAAAATTATAGTTAAATCATCCTTATTTTCAGAAATAAGAGTTTGAGTTGTTTATCATACAAGTTCATAATTCATTTAAAATCAACACATTTTTTATCACTAAAATTACTATTTATTAAAAATGAATGTCATTTTAAAAACTCAAATTAATCAAATTATCGTTAAAATCGTCGATAATCGCTAAACATGAGCGAAAATTCAAGATAGAATCAACTTTGATTATATTTTTATGATTAATTGTGTATTAAAGTTAGTGGCAGTTAAATTAATCTAAAATTACCATAATCTGCGAATTTTTATGATGCTCTCCTTCTGGAAAAGCGGTACTCCGAGGGCAGACACCAAGAGTTGAGTGAATCAATGAAGGACGGAGAGGCAGTTAAAAAAGCAGCATCAAAATTATTATTCGCTCTTCATCTTCATTAAAATTTAAGCATATTTTTACAAATTAATTGTCTTTTAGCAAAAGTACAGCGGAAAGCCTTTTAGTTTGTTAGAAAAACTGCTAATATTGGTCGATGTGTTTCTTTTATTACAACAGTAAATATAACTTCTCAATTCATTAAACACGAGTGAAACTATCTTGCCCTAAACTATTCCCATTCCGCTGTTAATTTAAATGTGATAAGTTTGACCAGTATCATATAATTCATGAGTCATACTATTAAAGTATTCTTATAAATGATGTAAAACAATCCGGCATTACTTATTTACCCTCAATCCAGGTTGTTTAATCGTTAGTGTTCTGAAACTATGAAATAGAGTGGCGGTCGCAATATTCAATCTATTTTTTTTTGCAATTTTGCCTCGAGGAAAAAGCAAGAATGAGTTTTGAAATTTAAAAAATTCCAATTTATATTGTAGATGTCATATAATTATAGCCGTTCGAAGTTTCAAAGATCATCGGTTGATTGTTTCTCCAAAATCAGTTATTTCCTTAGGGTTATGTTGCAAATAATACCTTGTAAATCTGAAGATAATTGCAAGACCAGCAAAACGTCGAAGATAGACAGTCGCTTAAAAGCGATCCCTATGGTCACTCACTGACGCTTACATTAATACCATTATCGTCTCTTATGGCATATCTTAGACCTGTTCCTATAGGATCAGCAAAAATAAAATCTCCAACGCACCAAACAAAGAAATTTTCTCCAAGTTTTTCGGCGACCTTTCCAGCCATTATGCAACGGCAGAAGAAGCCCAAGCAACATAAAGGAAGGTCACGTGATATATCACAGAATCCGTGTTTAAAATCTTTTTCGGCTAAATATGAATCTTGTGTCATTATATAAAAACCGCCTAGAACCCAATTCTGCCGGCTAGAGATAATATTTAACGACATCCTGAGAATTCCATAATCATCTTATATTTACTGTTTTTAATATTTAAAAATGATAAAGGATATCATGCTTATAAAAATCTCATCCTTATGTCTTTTTCAGATCTCGTAATTGCGATTTTAATCTGAGAGATAATTATTGTCGACAATAATGATCATAATTTTTGATCTCACAAACACTTTTGCACAATATAAAATAAATTTTTTTATTAAAATTTATAAAAATATAAGATTATTAGATATTTTTTAAATTTCTTCGATTCTACTGAGTTGGCACTGATTTATCATTGATGATATGCCTGATTCAAAAAAATTTATTATCAACGAGCATTTCCAACAGCAAATATCCGAAATTAAATTCACTTAACACATTTAATGTTCATTAATATTTTTATATATAAGCTCTACCAATTAAATTATTATACTCGATTCATTGAAGACATTTTAACGCATTTTAAATTTACTGACGTTCTATTGTAGCTGGGTATGGAATTTTTAGGTATTTACCCATTAATGCTATCTAAACAACGAATTTGGTTAACTGACTTAAATCTTAAGATAATTTCCACATTCCCGCCTCTTTTCCAGTGATTGACTCTATCTGAGCATTCAAATAGCAATTAAGAGTGAATAGGGCACTTATTATACACAAAATTAAGAAATAAGTTCAAACAATGTTGATGTCTTGACATTCTTATTACTTAAATCTAATTATTAACTTATTAACCCTTAGATAACCAGCTGCATCACAATTGTGCCGTTTTTTGTCAATCTCGACGTATTTTCAAAATGGTACTAAACTATCAACGAATTGGATTATTAATATATTATATTGAGTTTTAAGTTTTAATGATACGACTTTTTATTGGTAATTATCAATGCGTTCCTTGCATATAGTCAGTTTTTTTAATTTAATTTTCGAACAAACTTTTTATACTTGAC
This sequence comes from Cyprinella venusta, assembly GCA_038021265.1. Lineage (NCBI taxonomy): Eukaryota > Metazoa > Chordata > Actinopteri > Cypriniformes > Leuciscidae > Cyprinella > Cyprinella venusta. The sequence continues at coordinate 35,149 of JBBNEX010000107.1, forward strand.
GTATTGCACGCATTGCTTTCATTTTACTAATAGTACATTATTACATCCTCCAAACTAATGAATTTCATGTCTAATATTGCTATTCGTTTCTTTATGGCTCATTTGTTGCTCACAAACATTTTTTTGCAGTTTTATTGCACATTTTTTGATAATAAATTTGGTTTTACCAATCTTCTGTCAGTATAAGGCTTAATTATTTCCAAGGTTAATGGACGAAGATGTTTTTGTCTGTTTTAGTTCATTTGATAAAATTTCCATATAATGTAACTATTAAATGCAAAAAAATCGAAAAGATTTATAAATATTACCAGTGGCATCAACATTTTCTTCGTATTAGTGAAAATTCTGTCAGCATCAAAACTGCAGTATCAACTGGCTTTTAAGAGTCATTATAATTATGTATGATGTAGCGCTTGCATTTCTAGTTTTTATCATAGGTATTTTCATTCAAATATTTATTTGACAAAACAAGCACAACTCTTCCAATATTTGGTATGTATGATAAAATCATGTTAGATTTTTGGAACCTGAAAGTAGTAAAATGAATTTTGTGTCTTTAATCTTTTAATATTTTAGATATAGATGTTTTATTTTTTCTTAACTACGCAAAAAAGTCATCTTATTTTATTAATACTTCGGTCAATTCTCTGCTTTTGAAAAGGTTATCAGTTGTCATTCTTCTGCCAGGATATTTTTTAGAAATTCGACTAAGCTTCGCACAACCCACTTTCCTTGGCATATTTCTCGTGTATTATTACTTAAACCAAAATTTATAATAAAATTTATGATGCTTAATATTCCATGACTATAACATCCAGTGCTAATCACATACTCATCAGGTTTATTTATCATATAAAAAATGAATCCACATCTTGCTTGAAATCATAAATTTACTTCATCGAGAGTTACGAAGACCCTAAACTGTAACCCTGCGAGGCATTTTTGACTACCAGATCATAAATCTTCCTTAGAGCAGCCAATTTATCAGTTTACTTCGTTCATTTGTTGTTGCAGAGTCATTAAATCTTATCGTTCTTTGGATTAATCGAAATCGTTTGCTAAAAATGCTGTTGCTAATTTTGGACATACGAGAGAAGCCGCCTTGTTTCCAGAAAAAACTTTTTGATATACTTCTTATCTAGTAAAACCCGAAGAACAATAATTATAGTAAATTCTTCCAACTTTATCAAATCTATTTCAGTCCAACCTGAGAATATTATTGGCCCTTTTAAATTATTGTGCATTAGGTTTATCTCAAGAACTTCTTTAGAAAGCAAATATCTCACGGTGTTTTAAATGAAATCACGATTAAAAGACTTCGATGAACCTTTTTTTCCTGTGTAATATTACCAATTGTTGCCTTTGTATTTTTAATACTATATTTGCGGCAAAAAGATGCATATGAACTCACAAATTTTTCTCTATCCTCAAATTCTTTGTTCAAGTGATAATTTTAGCATCATTCAAAATCAAAGTTAAAAATTAATATTTCTTTTTCTTCTATATCAGATATAACTTTGAAATTTTTTTATATCGTCATCTATTTCTAATATTTTACTGAATGCCATTATTGTGGCGCACCCGGTAATCTAAGTTAGTTTTTTTACTCGGTCATTTAAGTGTTAATGATATTTTTTAATTGATGAGATTATTTAGATCCCACAATATCATAAAGATAACATTCGGGAAGTTGATTTGAAACGTTTATGGCCGATTAATGTCGTAAATTGACGATTTTAAGTTAGGCAGTGGGCAAACTCGTCGTTTAAGTGTGATATCTTTAGCAAAATTTTTAAAATAATTGAGGTGCGTGCCATTTAAAAGAGAATACTCTTGGATACGGAGGTTGAACTAGAGAAGTGGAAAAATTTGTAAATAAAGCAACTTAATTTAATTTAAACAATAAATTTCCCGTAAAAATAAAATAATATAAAAATCAACTTGTGAATTTAAAAATCATCGTATCTCTACGCAAAATATTTTATATTATTTTTTTGTTATAGCCAAGTAAAGAAATGTTTGCTTTCCTGAGGTTGACATGTGTAACCGAATATTCTAATACAGTGCTGGCGAACCTATGGCACGCGTGCCACTTTGGGCACGTCAAACAATTTGTCGTGGCACGCCATACTTTTGAAATAAAAATTTTTTATTTTTTTTATATTTAAGTATAAAATTTAACTAATCCTCTATTTAGCAAAAAAAAGATTTTAAATTCCAAAATGTTTTCAACATTGTTCAGAGTAATCAAATAACATGTTATATAAGATATTTTTACCTGTATTTTTCTTGACAGGGAATAATAATTGAAAATAATTAGGTTTTTTAACGAAAATTTATGTGTCATGTGGTCTGGACGATAATTTTAATAAGCACTTAAAAAATTTTCTATCTTGGTTAAATAATCATTTGTTGAGCCTTTCTCGATTTATAAAATATTAAAATGGTAATAAATTAACCATAGTGTTTAAAGACAAAAAAAAATTGAACGAAAGAAAATGTCCGAGAATTTATAGATTGCTGGACTAAAAGATATAGAGTAATAAGAAATAAAGCTTTTCTTTGATATGTTGTTTAAGCGTTGTTTGTCGAAGATAATCATTTAAACATCACTTTGTAAGTGATAAAAAATTAGTTCTTGAAAAAATTTAAGAAAAATAAAGACAGTTTATGTAATCCTAGATAAAAAAAATGCTGATTTAAAATCCACTTATTCCTGCGAAATGTTGTTTTCAACAATAAATTACATACAATCAGACATTAGAAACAGTTAAAGCGAAGATTTGAGTGCATCTTGTCTAAGATTAAAGATTGCTACATATTGTCCAGAATGAAAAATTTATCATCTTCCGTACAAAATCAAAAGTCTCATTGATTTCAGTAAGACTGTACCAAAAAAGGAACATTTAATGTTTTTAAAGTTAAATTATTATTTCCCTTTTTCGTTAAAAATTGAAGTTTTTTTCTATGTTTTCAGTCAAATAAAATCCATTTTTCGCCACAAAGTGTTATTTACAAATTGATAAAAATATTGAAAAAAATTTTTTCTGGCACGCAATAATTTTGCCGCTTTTATAAATTGAAATATTGGCACGCGATCAGAAAAAGGTTCGCCAGCACTGTTCTAATACAATGATACCTCGCATAACGTACTCCTCGGATTACGTTCACTGCGCTTAACTTGCTTATTTTTTGGCTATAGATAATTCGCAAAACAAACTTTTCTTCGCATAATGAACTAAAACAGATTTCACTATTCCGCTAAAGGGCGCGTGTTTGTCATGAATTACCATGTGCTTTTGAGATCGAACGATATCAAAACACAAAATTTCTCCAAACTGAGGTTTTAATTCTTTTTATCGATAAAAAAATTAATTTTTTGTTATTGTTTTTAGTACAAAGCAAGCCTCGCATAACGATCATTTCGTGTAAAGAACTTAATCCTATAACGAATTAAGTACGTTATACGAGGTATCACTGTATTCGGTTCATAGAAGTTATTATACTTATGCATAAATCAAAATTTATTTACGACAACAATTTTTTCACAGATTTTTGATATATTATATCATAAAAATGATTTCTGAGAGTATTCTACTGCCCAAAAATTTTAAAAGAGCAAATGCGACCTTTAATTATGCATTGAAATCTGTCTGGTACTATATGCCCTGTTATGTTAATATTTCTTGATGTCTAGCTTTATTTTAAATCGTATCCTCGTCGCTATTTATGAATTTCAATCGCAATACTTTAGAATTTAATTCGATTGCATTTTACTTTGGTGTACCACCGTAATATTTTTCGAAAATTTTTGTCTTGTGCATGCCTGCGGTTTCCGGCTGCTGTGTTGGTTCATTTTAAATTTACTTGTCAGTTTATTTAAACATTATAAAATTTTTGAATTCTTTTTCATGCTCTAAAATGGATTTTTTAACCGAACTAGAGTTTTTTTATGTTTTAATTAACAACAATAATTATCCTCATTCTAGGAAATGCCAAAATAATAACAATTAATGCTCCTTTATTGTCGAAAATGAAAATCCATTCAATTTATTTAAAGTTTAAAAGAAATTCGGTACTAAACTGTGCCATTATAGATCGTTATTTGATTTTAATAAAACAACTTATATCTTTTAATTTCTCCCTGACAGCCATATGATTTTCATATGTATTTTATGAACTATATTTAGAAAAAAAACGAAAAACTATTGATGATTTAAATATGAACAAAAATATCTAAAATAAAACATAAAGTTATATTTATTCAAAATCGTTGTGCTACCTCTTTAGGCACGCACCTCGATATGAGAAGACGCCTTAGAATCTTCGAGACTAGTTGGCTTGTTTCTTGATGTTGTAGGATTTGAGTGTGCCCATGCTTGTAGTTCTGCTGATCCAAACAGAACAAACACCATGCTGAGGAGAAATGAAACTCCTCCCGTCAAGATGAAGGAGTAGCGATAGGCCAATCTAATGTCCGCAATGTACATTATAAATGCCGCAGTAATATATCTTTGGACAACTCCTGCCAAAGATCCTGAAACGTTGATGACAGCCATATCTATCCCGGAGTACTGAGGTGCAATCTCGATAATTGCCGTAAAATATCCCGCTTGATAAGGAGCGAGGAATAATAAGCTGCAAGACAATGAGATGACACCGGCCACGAGATTATTGCATGATAAGAATCCGGATAGAATTAGAAAAGCAGAGCATCCAAGAGCTCCAATAAAAGTATTTATCCTTCGAATTTTAGTTATTGCGAGTCCACGATTTTTCATTATTTGAACTATTTTAGGATAAAATAGTTGGAAAACAAAGTCAGCCAAAAATGGAATTACTGCAAGATTTCCAGCCATTGAACGACTAAGGCCGTAATATGTATATAGATACTTGACTAGTCCAAACAAATTCATATATAATATGAATAATTTTCCAAAGTGGGCGCACATCAGTATATAAATATGTTTGGACGTAAAGATCGCCCGAAATGGTACGTTACGAAGCGTCTTTGGTGGAGGTTTACCGTTAGGATAGATGCCTTTGGTAATGTATTGCTGTTCGGATTTCGACATCCATGGGTTTTCTTCTGGCTCAGAAAATACGAAGATAAACCAAAGTAAAAAGGAAAGAATTCCGAACGAACCGGTTAGAATAAAGATGTATTTCCACCCATCTGCAATGCGTTCAATAAATTGTCCTCCTACGGGGAATGTAACAACGAGAGAAATGATGTTTCCCGTATGAGTAAGCATGGACATCCACGTCCTTTCTTCTGCTGGAGCGTGATTCGCTATGGTTTCGTGGATTATTGGATAGAGAGAACCGTTGGCTAGTCCCACCAGTACTCTTACCAAAAAGAAAATCCAAGGGTTTTCCGCTGCAGGAATTGAAATAAACGTAAGGATGCTTGATGCAAGCAAACATACAAGCATGACGTTTCTAAGTCCGTACTTGATAGAAAGAAATGCACCGGGTATATGCATCAATAAATACCCAACATTGTAAGCCAGGAGAATATAATTCTGCATTGACTCATCCCATTCATATTTTCGGGTGGAATTATCTACGAGGGTTGATTCCCCTTTGATCGTAGATGGACAATGTGGATCAACTGCTGCTTTGGATGATTTTCCTTTGGTCATACCAATGATTCCAATGCTCAGGTTTACTCTTTGAGAGTATAACGAAAATAATGCAAACCAGGCCGTCAGGCATACGATTATTCTAACTTTTTGAAAATTTGTAAATCTATGTACCAACATGTTTACAACACGAGCTATTGACCAATATAATTTGATCACAAAACAGCTTCTATTTATAGTATAATGGTGTTAAAGTACACAATACCATTAGTTTTATTTTTATATTTTTTAATGTATTAAATTATGTGAATAACTCATCCAAACTAAAAAATTTCGTTCATTCTAGAAAATTTAATGTAACAAAAGCCGCGACTTTGAATATTAAATTAAAAAGCGTGCCACGTGAAATCTATTGTGTTATTTTTTTGAAGCGTACACAATACCACATGCCATTAACGCTTACATAAAGCTTTCAACAACTATTAGGCGTTATAATCCACAAAAAGGGATATTCTCACAACAAACACCACGTTTTTGGCTGTAAAAATCAAACCTAGACCGTAAACTCTAGTGTTGAGTGAATAATCACGTGATCAATTCGATCATTCATTCAGCACCAAAGTATAAATTCCTTATAACTCACGTTTTACGCTTTATACACCTGCTTTATGATTTATTATTGAAAAAAAACAAATTATTTGTTTTTTAATACCTGTAATAACGCTATCGGCACAAGAAAAAGCTGAAAAATATGTCACTAGGGTAATTTTCAACTCATAATTAATTAACATAAAAAAACAATTGTTTTATGTCCATGACTTTTGCGACAACCTTTTGTATTAATATAACGGTCAAAATTGAGTGAAATTTAATAAGATAACGGTAAATCATCAGTTTTTTTTAAATTAGTTTTACTTGCAAATAAATGATTCCTCCTCGCATAAAAGGGTAAAAATGCTTAGTTCATATATTCTCATATATTTTAAGAAAAATTCATTAGTATTTGTTTATAAGGTTTTTTTTCAGAACCTTTTATTCAATTGCCGGTATAAATTACATCGATGATTATTTTGGCTGTTTACTTTTCATGTACACATTCTCACACACTAATTTTACTTTTTCATAATCGATTTATGGCAAAAATTTGTTGAATATGTCAAATTTCTATAAAATCAACAGATTAATTGCCAATTTTATTTTGTTATCTTTAATGAGATGAACGACGTAAACATAAATGATTTAATTAAGCTTTGAAAATAAGATGGTTTGTATTTTTTTGAATTTAATATCATTTAGTGATAAGTAAGGTAATTCCTTAAAAGAACGAGCCATCTGAGTTATCGACCGGGCGTAAGGGTCTTTTTTCCCCAAATTAATTAAGTTGTAGATTATTTATGGTTCTTTAAGCTTTAAAATTAATAATTATTGACCGAATTTAGTTTTTGTAATTTTGATATGAAATTAGTCATTGTTTAAGATCAAATTTGTCACCTGTGAATTAATTATTTCAGTTATTGTTGACATCAAAGCTAGTTACATGATTTTTATTTTTTAATAATTTTCGACTAATCATACCTCAAAAAATGCATTTAGTAGATATTTAAACATTCAAATAATCGAAAGACACTATTTTTTTATAAAATAAGAAAAAATACTGCAATTAATAAAAATTTATCGGATTGTGCATGAGTTAAATAACTATATGTAATATTTCGGTATTTTGTGTAAAATATAGAATTTGTCATCCCATCGGCAACCGTGTTAAAAATCGATAGTTTTCATGATAATGTGTTAAATCTCTCACTTTTTATTTCAATTTATTTAGGAAGAGAATTCTATACCTGTTTTATCATAAAATTGTATTTACTGTGTTTTCTTATCGTATCCACTTTGTCATCATGCTAAAATTTTATGATAAAAAGGTGTAATACTAAATTTTTTATCGACGTTTCCGTCAATAAGACCTCTAATATTATCTTCCACAATTAATTTTATTCTGAAACTGCTTCTTTTTCCAGTTTCTGTCTGTTAATAATAATTTTATTATTTAATTATAATTTTTACCGTTAAACAGCATATTCTCAAGGTTCAAGAAACTGGTCTTCTCGATTTCCCAAAATCGATAACCCGTTTTACAATAATCTTTGATGCATCTTTACTTTTCTTTTTTTTGCTTGAGTTTAATTGTCTTGAAAGTTGCACAAAATTTTTTGCCTGCGTGCCCACTTATTAATATTGAAAAACGTAGTAAATGACATTGCTTAAACTCTCAGGAAATTAAATGGATGTAAAAACCAGTAATCTACTCGCTTTAAATTATAATGGTAGTTTATTTTGTGCGAAAAAGTTTAGAAATGCTTAAACTCTATGCGGTAATAGTGTTGTATATATAGGACAGAATATTTGTGCCAATATGCTAATTTGAAGTATTTAATAAAGTCAACATTTTTCGTGCTTTAATTTCGCCGCAAGCGGTCTAAAAATACAGTGAAACTTTCTCTTGGTCAATTAAATCATAACATAATTATTTTAAGTATGAACTAATTATAAATATTGGCTTTTAATACCTCAAATTTTTCAAAAAAATCATTGTCGGTTTCTTAAAACATTTTATTGATAAATTGATTCAAATAAATGAAAAAAAAATTATTTTTTCTTAATGATTTTTATGTCATTCAATTTTAAAAGTAAAAAAATAGATGCGCAGAGAGACTTTATGCGGGGAATGTAATAAAATAATGTGGTGTGAAATTCACTAATGATTTTGACAATACTTCTATGACCTATTGAGATCTAAGAGTATCTAAGCGCAAAATAAAAAGGTATATTAAGCTAGAAAATTAAGAGATTACATCTGAAATATGACTGCTTGATCTTGTTCTCATCATTACATATTCTTATATCCAATAGTATTAATCGTGTTTATCAATAACATCCGAATTTTTTTAATCTTATCCACACGCCACGGATGCGAAAGTATTTTTCGGAACTTTTCAACCAAAATTAACTCAACAAAGAATCAATTAAAGATTATTTAAGGATTATTTTTATAAAAGGTATTGGATTATATGATTCCGAAATTTAAATTTAGCCCAATGTTGACTATATGCCTTTTAACAGCTGGCAGCATGTTAAAAATATAAATTTGTTCTGATCATATAGAAACTAGGATAAAGGCTCTCCTCTAATAACTAAAATGAAGGAAACATTCGAAGAACTTATTCAAAATTTTATTGACGATAATTTCACAAAAATCTCAGTCTTACACCTTTTTAGCCTAAATGTACACATTTCGACAAAATTGTTAATATTGAAAAACACGTTGGACGCAATCGATTAATAAGTTTGATATAATTGTACAAAAAGGGGTATATCTTAATTATAAATTTCCATATAAGATAAAAATTTGTCAATATCGACGATGCTGTCATACTACTAGACTTTTCTAAAAATTATTAAAAAATTCCAATCAAGCAATACTTTTTCATTATCATGTCCTAAAAATGGTCAAAACTTAATAATTTATAAGGAGTTTAAAAAAGTTCATCACAGTTAAGAGTTTCTTTTAACAGGTGGTTTTCACTAATGTAATGGTAGAGGGATTTTTTCTAACTCACATAACCAATAAATTAATCTTTTATGAAAAAAAGTTTATTCTACCATCAAATATTTAAAACAGTTTCAGAACTACCTTCGTAAACTGTATTTTCGACGTCAATTGGAATAATTTTTTTTAAACACTTTGGGGAATAAAAATGAAAAAAAGATAACAAGAAACGACAATATACATAAATAACCAACAATTAATGGCATCTAAAAGTTTTTCTCATTTTTTTTTTGATTTTTGAGAGAATGAAAAATGGGCTATGAAGTAGTGTTTAATAGCTCTAATATTTGATTGACCTTTTTTTCAATATTCAACCTCAAATTCAAAAAGTTGACTTGTGAATGTTGATTTTTTAAAGAATAAAGGGATGGCTGATTTTAAAGTCTGCTAATGTTTTTTGTAAATTATTTCCTATATGTCAAACTACTGATTACTGAGCATTAATTAATATTTATTTAATTTTTAAATGGTAGTTATTTTGACTTTCTTGTGATAGAATAAGTTTAAAAATTGATTTAAATGTTTTTATTAATTTAAAATCGGCAGAAATAAAATATGTAGATGAAGGAATCCGTCATTTTCAATTAAATAATGAAATCAGTGCAAAAATAATTTGAAGATCACCTCCTAACAACCATTCCAAATATAGTGTAAAAACTTAATAATAATACAGTGATACCTCCCATGACGCACTTAATTTGTTCTAGAGCAAGTACTTTATCCGAAACGATCGTTATGCTAAGCATGCTTTGTACTTAAATACAATAACAAAAAAATTAAAATCTCAGTTTAGAGCAATTTTTTAGGTTGATGTCGTTAGATCTCAAGAAAAATGGTAATTCATGACCAACACCCGCGCTTAAGCGAAATAGTGGAATCTGATTTACTTCATTGTGTGATGCAAGGTTCGTTAGTCGAGTTATCGATTAGCAAAAAAAAGTACGTTATGCACAGCGCACATCATCGAGGAGTACGTTATGCGAAGTATCACTGTACAGGTTAAAAGTTATGATTTCAAAAATATTCAAAATTAAGAGTTGGAAAAAGGGATCATTATTAAAAAATTAAGTTTTTTATTAAAAATTCATCTTATATAATTCTCTTTAACAAGTTAAATAATTATACATTTTTTTTCTAGTTTAAAACTTTATATTGAAAAACGCAATTGATCATCACCGCTCATGTCTTAAATATTTTAGCTTTAATGATCAGACTTTATTTTTTTTGCAACTTTTATGTCAATAAAAGCGTAAATCGTTTAAATTAGAATCGCGAAAAATAGATTTAATAATTTTTTAGCAAATCACGTCAGTATTCGCAGATCTCGGACATCGATTGCATCATCGCAGACAAAGTAGTAGCCCGAACCGCGATGTTTTAGTAAGTGAGGTGCAAATCTAGTCTTTTCTACTAACATTTCGTCTGTGGTGTCAAAACGGTGTCGTTATAATAAACAAGGACCATGACTTGAATTAAAAATTGCACTTGTTTACTCACTAAGGAGGAAGTCAGAGCTGGATTATCGGAGAGCGAGCTAAGGGCGCGAAAGATTATCTGAGGCTGTTGAAAAAAAATAACATTAATGTTAGAATATCTTTATCATAATCCTAATTTGATGAGTAAATTCGATCAAATGTTTGCAAAGTATTGAAAAATTTAGCTTTAAGCAAAAAATAAAAACATTTAAGCATCTAAAACACAGAACAGGTCTTTGATTTAATGTGTTAATTAATCCTTTATAAGGGCTTTCTTAAATATACACTAAACGAGAGTGCGAAATCATCATTTATTTAATAATTTAAAATGCAAAGAAGCGAAAGAGAAATGATTACAGCCTATAATTATTTTTAATATGTGATATATTCATACTTCAGTCATTTACTCTCCAAATAATATTTTTCAACACATCAATCAGTAATGTGAAAATTGAATAAAAATTAAGAGGAATTTAGCAAAATAATTATTCCACAAAACTTACAAATATGATCAAAAAGGTTACTATGAATCGAAAAATAAAAATTTGATCATTCTTACAATCATTATGACTTTTTACGATATAATTATAGGACGAACGTGGCTTATGATTTCTAAGATAAAAGGTGAGCGATTAGATAGTTACTGAGGGTTGCCTAGTAACTTGGGATATACATAAAATGCACACCATGACATAATTTATTCTTATTAAGGATTTATTATAGAATTAAGAATCATAATTTTTTATTCCTCTAAATCTGAAAAGAGATGCATTAGATCTATATATCCCAAAGCGGAATCTAGAAACGCCGTAATCTCAGATATTTTTTGCATGCCAAACAAAAATATTAAAATCAAAAATATCAAGAAGGGTTGGGCAGAGAAAAATTTTTCTGTCTATATTATATTTAGACTGCTCTTCCAGGACAAAATTTAATATTAAAGCCAATTATTACCGAAACATAAAAAACTACGGTTACGGTAGCAAGAAGAGAATAATCACCACTCAAACTGAATAAAAATATGAGGCATATCTGCAAAAAATTATTGTGCAAATCAGCTCTTAAAAGTTTTATTAGTTTTAAACAGACGGAAAAACTTCAATATCCTAAGTATTTTTATGTCGATTGTATTTAACAACGATAAACGAGCCTTTAAAAATTTTTTTTAGTTTAATTATTTTTTGAGACCAACAAAATCTTAATTAATGATATTAATTACGTTTATAATATTTTTTTTACTAAAAAGGTCAGAAGTGATAAAAGCGTGGATTAAATGTTAACGTGACTTTAATTGACCGTCGCCATTATGGCTGTTCGGCAAAAATTATTTGAAACTCATATTTTGACTATTTTTATAGTCTTTTTGTTTTTTAACCAAGTTCATTCAACTTTTGGAATCGCCCGTCAGGTAAACTTATTTTTTAAGTTTTAAAATATTTATTTTTTTTGTAACTATTGTTAAGCTAAAAGACATATTTGAAGAGCTAAAATTAAAATATTTAACAAAAAATCCAGTCGTTGCACAAGACTGTTTTGCCAAATATAATGGACAAAATAAGCATCAAGTCAATGTTCTAACGAGGTGCTTGCTGGTCTCACTCACCTACCTTTGGGAAGATAAAATTGACGTAAATTTATCTACTTTAAATAGAATTGTGAAAAAATTATCGAAATTAAAAGGCCTAATATGAAATCACTATCAGATCTCAAACGATTTTGGGATATCAGACAAAATTTAAAATCTGTGTTTCCAGAATATCAGACAACTGTTCGGAATGGAAAAACGATCTTGAGAACAATAAAAATGTCCCTCATTGGATTTATCTTATACTCTTCGAGAAAAATGCATTTTATTATTTGAAAAATGGAGTGATCAATATCTAATATCGACCGAGCAAATTCTCGACTCTATGATCGAAAATTAATATAATTCGCTAATTATCGAATCTTTTGATATTTTATACGCCTGTCAGATATTTCATCATCTCTAAACAAAAATGATTATTAAACAAAATAGTGTTGGAAGGGAATAATAGTTCCCGTTAATGGCACAGTTAACTTAAAATGTATCACAGAATAAATATGATTTATGATCTTATTTCAATTTATTATCTGTTGATGGACGTTACGATATATCTTCAAACGTTTATGTTATCCTTTATAGACTAGCCCACTTAAGTTGTAAGCGATGACAAGCTTGTATGATATCAGACACATCACCTAGCAAATTTTACTACGGGCTAGTAAATATTTCATGCAAGTATTTTGTGAAATTATTCTTTCGTAAATAAACAAAATTTTTCATATTACCTGGTTACCTTGCCCACTATATTATAAGAAAAACGCGATAAGTATTAAAAACCGGTTTATTCACGTAATTTAATTAGTTTCTTATTTTATTAAGAAAATTTAGTTTTTCTGACATCAATAACACAAATATCCAGTCTATAATTCTTTGATAAGTCTCTCTATATTTTTCATAGTTCTCCTTTAGTATAATCAAGTGCTGTGCAAGGACAGTATTCATTTGGTTCCATTTTAACAAAAAAAGTTTGCGCAATTCAGAATTAAACCTTGACTACACTTTCTTAAAAAGCCTGCAGCTAAATCGAGTGCGCAGTTAAAATTTTATTTCTTTAATTTGCATTCTATTTATAGACCTTGTATTCTTGTATGATTACTTCCATATCTCTTTTATCCTGAATAATCACGTAATAACCTGTAATAAGGTGTTTTTATTTTTTCATATTTCTAAAATATAAACTGCCCTCATGTGGCAATTGTAATGCTTTTCTGTTTTCTTCATCTGATTGTGTTCAAAATTATTTAAAAACGATATTATGCTCTAAATTTTGCTTATTACTGGTCTCAAACTTCGTACCGTCATTTTATATCAAGGTTAAGGTTTACAATAAAAATATATTAAACAGTTAATCATTGACATATCAAAATGCATGTTAAGGACAAAATTATGTCTGACACAGTTGAAGAGGCTTAAAAGACAGAAATAAGTCTCAGTAAATTTTGAAACTTCCTTAAAGGATGGTTTTTTTCATGCATAAATAAATCTTGGCATTTTTCGATTCATAGATTAATTTAAATAGATTAATTATATGCACCAATTTTCTCAGCCTGTTCGTAGCTACGACACCATAACTAATTTTTGTGCATTTGTAATTGGTGGTAATATTTTGCAAAAATTTTATAAAAATTTGCCTTATTTTGATTTTTAATATGTTCGAGCGAAATAAGAGAGTTTTTTATGGTGTATTTTTACATTAATGACTATCAAATGGAGATTTTTACATTATTTTAATAATTCCTCTCTGATCAATTATTTCCAGTCTCGTTGCTGAGCGTGTTTTTAAATTAGTCTTACAGTTAGGTCAAAAAAGATATTTTTGTAAGAAAGGCTAAAAATTGTAGTTCAATTTGAAATAAAAAGGTTACAAAGGGTGGGCGCCGTTCGAGGCTTCCTGGACCAAAATTTCACGCGAAACACTATGATTACGTGGATTATGTGGTTTGCCAAGCCGCATACTGGCCTAGCCTGTTATTTATGATTTCTAAGCGCTGTCTAGACGACAAATTTTACCCGTCAATTATATCTATTCAAAAGCTTATAATTAGGATGGTTTAAATAAGAAGGCAGCAAAGTCAGCAAAGATTGCTCTAAAGAATATCTTTGGTGGTTTAAAAGAATCCTAAAAACCGGTCGAATATTTCTTCTCCTGTAGATTAATTTGACATTATATCCTGATTTAATATCACAAGCTTAATCTTTAATTTTAACTAAATTTGAAAGAAACAAATTTATTATCTAATTCGAGAACTCAGCCGAGTTTCGGTTAAAAATCCGTGGCATTGTGGCTAATAAAAATATTCATATTCGAAGTATTTAACGATAAAATAATACATTTACGCTACTTCTGCTTAAATTTGTTGCAAGAAAAATAATCATTTAAGAAAAAATTAATTATTCTGTTTTTAAATTTAAATTTTTGAATTGAATCAAAAGTTTATTTATTCAATTTTATCACTAATTATCACTTTGATAATGATTAACTTTATATTTTTTACTTGTCCCTTCATTTTCATGACTGAATGGTCTAAAATATTCTTCGATTATTCGTGTTTCCTTTAAGTAAACATTTTAAGTGAATAAATATCCACATGTCGCATTATTTGTCCAAAAAATGGTCAAATCTTTTTAACGAGAGAAAAAAAATAAAATTTAAAAACTTTGAAGATTAGTTTTCGCAAACAAGTGAAGCTTCTGACCGACGTGTATATTTCATCCTAGATATTGCTTAATTAATACCACAAGAGACTATTTATGCTATTTTACTTTTTTTTCATCGTTCAATAGAAATTATTTTTGCATTTATTTGTGTTCGCGAGCAGCATTTTTAGCACATGAACAGAAAACCTAACTTGATCCTTTTTATTTTCTTTTTCTAATTTTTTTAAAGTTAATAAAATTATGAATTTTAATATTTTTGATTATTATTGAAACCTTAACAAAATAGTAAAGAGAAAAATGTATTTTTGATGCGCAAGCTTAGAGTAACTTACTGTCAGAAATCCAGAGTAAAGATATATTAATGCAAAGAGTCTTGTGATCATTTAAGATTTATCGAATAGTAAAAATATAAGTAAGCTTAAAAAATAATTTTTACGAATGATTATTAGATTCACTGTCACAAACAATTTCAGGCGCCATATTTTCTTTGATAAATCTTTCTGCCTTGTCAGTTTCGGAGCGAGCAAACGTCTCATTAACTTGTTGGCTAACACGCAAAAAAGTTGTCCGCTTGGACAATTCTTTTAGGCTTGAAGCACCCACATAGGTGCATGTCGATCTTACACCACCTTAGATTTTAAAAAATGATTTACCTAGAATTTCGTTTATAGTGTTAATAAGTTTCCCACGATATGAAACCAATACAACTTTACCCTCGGAAGCACGATAGTCTGGAACTTGACCAGTATGCAGTTCCATGGCATTTCTAGAACTCATTCCGTAAAAAAATTTGTAATTTTTGCCGTCAAAGTTGACTACTTTGCCTCCACTCTCATCGTGACCACTCAACATGCCTCCAAGCATTACGAAATCAGCTCCAGCGCCAAAGGCTTTAGAAATATCACCAGAAGAAGAACATCCTCCGTCCTATTTATTATCAAATAAAATTACTGATATAATATGGCCGCCGAGACCGTGGGCTGCATCAGCACACTCAATCACAGCACTTAGTTGAGGGTAGCCGACACCGGTTACAAGACGAGTAGTGCAGACTGATCCTGGACCAATACCAATTTTGACAATATCTGCGCCACTCAGTAAAAGTTCTTCTGTCATCTCGCCAGTAACAACGTTTCCAGCGATAAGAATGTGCTTAGGATATTTTTCCCGAAGATGTCGAATAGTGTCAACAAAAGTTTCAGTGTAACCGTTAGCCACATCCAAACAAATATTATTGCAACCAGTAGCATCTAGAACCTAAACTTATTAAATTTATAAATTTGGAATAAAGTTAACTAATTAGCATAATAAAATAAAGTGTTTGAATTTTAACGAAAATAGATCAATCAATCACAAAGATTTACAGAAAATTTATGTTCTTTGATAGTTTCTCAACAAATAATCATAGATAACAAATAATTCGACTTTTTGTGGTCAAATTTCTCACTTATGGCGTAATTGTGAATTTGCATAGAGTTTTTAATGAAAGATAATTAGTACTTGGTTTAGCTTGTTGAGATAGTAAAATTTACGGTAGTTTAATGCGATCTTATTATTTTTATCGCTTGATTTGATAAATTTTACCGTAATAATCTGTAATAATAAATTTCTCTTATTTTATTATAGACATCTGTTTTGTAAATTCGGCATATTTGGCACATACATTCCCTTTTTGATTTTTTAAAGTAAAAGAAAACACAAATAAAATAAATGAGTGATTCTATAGCAGGATCGGTAGATAATTTGAGAGCAGAGTGATTTAAAATGGCATCAGAGACATAGTGACATAAAATAGAGATTCTAACCAAGAATTTTTATTAATTTTTCCCATATTAATCAAATTAGTTTAACATAGATTTTTATTCCGATCGTAAGGGAACACTTTTCAAGGCCGAGTTGCTAATTTTAATCTGGAACATCAATAACCACCTCGAACTCGAATAACGGAGGATTTTTTGTCTAGCTTGTGATCCTAGTTCAATCTGGCGAGCACGCTAAGACGTCAAATACGACAGGTTCTGGTAGTGTGCAACTTGGCTTGCAACTTACCGTTTAATCCTCGAATTGCGCACTACTGCTAAATATACGATTCCGCAAGCGACTTCAGTATTTTTTATACTGAGGCTATTTATTATGTACATTTTTAATTAAATTTTAACTTTTCAGATTATTCGTATGAAGGATCGGACATGAACGTACAATAAAGATGTATTTTTGCTCAAAATTATCGAAATAAAACAAATTGTTTTTTCAAGAGATTCGTGAGGTAAACTTGTAATACACGCTTGATAATCTATAATTCTATGTTTTATTTAAAATAATCAATAAACGGCTAAATCAGTTAACTTGTTTTTAAAAAATAAGAGCTAATATTCTTTCATGTTTAATAAATACTATAAATATTAACAATATGATAACCTAGAAAACCACCATTGTATTATTGTGTACTATTTGTCATCAAATCCGTAAAATTGACTATAAGTGAAATAGCAGCTGAATATTTCTATTGGCTATGGATCACATATTTCATTTTTTTGGAAATTCTAATTTATTATAAAAAAGTATTTCTAAAAGCAAAAGGTGATATTTTAAAATATATAATTGACTCACAATTATTACTTGATCAATATTGAAAATTAATTTGTTGAATGGAGTGCAAAAGTCAACTTATTTGAATGGGATGGTATTTAAAAAAGTATCATGTAGATTATGTATCATCAGACATTATTTTCACGCATTACCATAATATACGTTATAAATAACAGTCAAAAAAATTTATAATAATTGATTTATATATTTTTACTCTATCTCATATGCTAAAATAAGATTATAAACATGGTATAGCAAGATTAAGACTTAAATCAATTTTCGCTCAATTAATTCTACAAAATTTAATTTTAAATTCTCGATCCTACTCTAACGTAATCTTTAAAATAAGTTTAATCAAGTTTATTAAAAATCAATCATTTTATTAATAAATAAAATCAATGATGGGTGATCAAATCTTAATTTGAGATCTGTGGATATTTCCAAAGTGATATTTTAAAGAAGTCGTAAATAAATCTGGATTGGATATTTTGAGATCACTGTAAATAGATAAAAGCAAATGATAATTAAATTTTTTAAAAATTTTTTTGGTTTTTCGCAACATGATGATTGATTAATTGTTTTAAAAAAACCATTAAAAATAATTCTAACTTTTTTGTCAGTTTGTTTTCGGGCAAGGAAACATATTTTCTAATTATGGCTAGAATATGTTGAGCGTGATTTTTTAGAAAAAAAGATTATTCTCAATGTACCCCAAAATCGGCAATCCATGAAAAATATAAAATATTGTCAAAAATAAATAAAAAATGATTAAAATATGTAAGATGAGTTAATTTTCCTACAATAATGAAGATTTTTAAACAAAAATTTATTCTATGAAATAAAGAAAATACAGGGAACTTGAGAAATAAAAAATATGCTAAAACAATTCGTTCTCCATTCATTAAATAAAAATGTATTGAATTGAAAATTAATTTTAATTTGTGAATCTTACATTGGCGAGATAGGAAAGACTTGAAGAAGTTGTACCACATGATACAGCGACAAGATCAAGAATGCCAGAATTATTTTTGGTAAATTCGACCCAATCCTCTACAGGGATATATTTGTGCATCTAAAATTAATATTTTTAAATACGCAAGTAAATAGCTTTTTCTCAGCCATTACCTTGGCAGTTTCGAACGTTCCAGTCGAGTCCATGTTCGAAGCCATTATTGGTACACCTGTCCATGTTTTTTTGGAATTTCGAAAAGTGTATGTTCTCTCTAAGGAAACCTAAATTTTTAATTAAAAAATTACCTCAGACCTACTTGTTAGTGTACTTCTTTTAGGACGTATAAGAACATCTTTAAAATCAAGTTTAACGTCGTTTTCAATTCTCATTAGTAATTGCAATCTGCGCCTGCTTGATTCCTGCTGCCAAGTTGCGATATTTTTTATTCATCATACATAATGCATTAATTAATCATTAATTTTTATATGATCTTAAAACTTGTATATTTAAGATCACAAAAGTAAAATAATATAATAATTATTTATCCGAGGGCAATTGTAATTATGTTTCAAGACGTTTCTGCAAAAAAAATTTTATATTTTTCCTAAAAATGATAACCAATATATTTAATCAATATACTGAATTAAATGCCCTCAAATATTGCTAGAATACTTGCATCCATAATTTAAGTGGGCAAAACTAAACATGGTTAATTCTCCCATAAAACTCCCATATCCTCAAAATATGACTTTTTGTTATTTTTCAACACTGAACTTAAATAATTATCAGTTTAAATATTTTCTAATTTGCGTGGTCAATCGATCTTTCAGCCATGTCATCGTTGAATCAGCTCCGTTAATTTCTGGATTTTAATCATTTTGGTCTAGGTAATCGTTAAAATTTAGAGATTTTAATGTACTGATGGTAAAAATAGCATTTATTTTTACCTCCTAATCATTTTTAAAACATTTTCTAATCTTTAAAACGTTTTAAAATTAAAAAATTGTAATGATAACTTTGACTTTGCAGATTTGCATATGAATCCATATAATTCTTATTCTAGATTACGTCAAAAGCTGTTGATGCACTAGATTTAAAATTATTCTCCTCATCCGCAAAATTAAATGCCAGAAAATTAGGACGCTCGATTACACCATTTTGCACCCAAAAATTCCGACTATGGCATTCATTATTGCCGACGAAAGATTCGGCATATAACGCTTCTTTAATTATTTGAGAGATGAATAAAAACACACGAATTCATTGAATAAATGTCAGAAAAGATAAAAATTACCTAAATACGTAAAAATTTACGAATTATATTTCATTTACCGAAATCTTTAATATCGATGCAGAAGAAGCAAGAAATTTTTAAATAAAACGACTATTTCTTAGATTTAGTTTTAGGGTGTGAATGAATGCCTTCTTCGGGCTTATTCAATTCAAAATGGTGCATTATGAATTGTTATTATCATCAATTTAACTAAATGAAACATGATTTTTGATTAAAACAGAAAATTAATCGAAATAAATTGTAGTAAATACACTTATTCCTCCCATAACGTATTTAATTGGTTCTAAGAGTAAGTTCTTTATGCGAAATGATCGTTATGCGAGGCATGCTTTGTACTTAAATACAGTAAAAAAATTAATTTTTATGTCGACACAAAAAATTAAAACCTCGGTTTGGAGGAATTTTGTGTGTTGATATCATTCGATCTCAAAAATAAATGGTAATTCATGACAAAAACGCGCGCTTAAGCGAAATAATTGAATATGATTGATTTCATTTTGCGAAACAAGGTTCGTTATGCGAGTTATCTATTAACAAAATTAGTACGTTATGCGCAGCGTACGATATCCAAGGAGTACGTTATGCCAGGTATCACTGTATTAATATTCGATGCATTTTTGCATAACTTAAAATTTTTTGAGGGGTTGAAATTAAAATTTGCACCAGACAATAAAATATCAAGCAAAGCAATATTTTGTAACTTTCGTCAAATTTATATTTAGATGATTCACTCAAAAAAATATTATTTCGGAAATTTAATATCTCATCTTCGTGATTCTTAGATTTTTAGATGAATGGTACAAGCCTCCTTTATTATAGAATTCAAACATCTTTTTCCATGATGGCGAGTGATGACAGCCTTGTCTACAATTTGCTAAGCAACAGCTTCACATCGAGTTGACATTAAGCAAAGCTTAGAGGCTAATTTAAGTGTTCTGATAAAAACTTAATAAAGCATGAAAGATTTTGATGTTCGACTTTTATTAATATAATGTTAATAAGGAATATTTTGGGAGAATATTGGCAAGCTAAATAAACGGTTTACATTCAATTTATACGAACGATAGAGACAGAGAGATCTGGTGTCATAATATTTGAAAGATATTCGATGATTGTTAGATTTTTAGCGATTCGTATCTATTAACCGCAAAAAATCGATCTTATATTTGTGTTTCTGTCATAGATTTTATTGTGATAAAGCCAATTCAGATATCCATACCGCTACCACCTATAATAAATGTCGCATAAATAATCATTTCTTAAATTTATTAAATGAATTAAGCTAAGTAATAAATTTAGACATAAATCACAAGAAAATAGAGCTATCAATGATAAATTGAACGAGAATAGGTAGTTCAGGTGTACCAAGTGCCCTTTTTGATCCTAAAAGCAATTTTTATACAACGTTAGATGTCTTCATTTCAAAAGAGGAGTAAATCTGGGAACACCCTCAAGATACAATATTAATTATCTCTTTTACTATTTAGATATCATTTAAGTTTGTTCGCCATAGAATTCTAATCTGATTTTGATAGAAAGAATTGTAATTAAAAAAGGTGTTGAGATATCTTTAAGGATACTCGTTTAAACGTCAAATAAAGTGGTTCAAAACGAGTGACACACGCCACATTGGGTGGGGTGGAAATTAAAAAAATACAGTTTGCTAAAAATACAAAATTGCATCGGGATCGGGCGACATATTAATTTTTATACAATAGTTTGTGGGGGTTGACACAAAAAAGGCTGGGATAAACTGGTCTAATGGGTTGCGCTCATCTCTTAAATACCATACGGATATTTGATGTAATAAAGTTTGTTTCACGGCACATTATATTCTGTAACTTAAATTTTTTAGATTTATACTCGCCGAAAAGAATTCTGTAAAAATAAATGCAAATGAGATTTTATAAAATAGATATTCCTACTTCATTTTGAACGTTGAAAAACTAAATAAAATAAAATGATGTAATTTTTATGATGTCGTTAAATCTTTTGTGTAGCCTACTGGGTTTGGCTCAAGGCGGTTATACTATTATGGCCCAAGATCCAAATTTGCTGGGAAAAGACTTCAAGTACGGATTATTTGATGTATCACGCGATCTCCCTTTGTGCTGCTTGGGCTGCTTCTGCCCATGCATTATGGCTGGAAAGGTCGCCGAAAAACTCGGAGAAAATTTCTTTGTTTGGTGCATCGGAGAATGTATTTTCAATGAGCCTGTATTAACAGGTCTAAGATATGCAATACGAGATGACAATGGTATTCGCGTAAGCGTCGAAGAGTAATTTTAGGGATCGCTGTTAAGCGACTGTCTATCTTCGGTGTTGTGCTGGTCATGCAGCTTTCTTCAGATCTACAGAGTATTCTATGCAACATAACTTAAAGGAAATAGCTAATTCTGGAGAAACAATCAATAGGTGATCAGTGATAGCTTCAACAGTCATAACTATATAAAATTTACACTATATATAAAAACATTTTGAAACTCAAAATCATCATCGCTTTATCTAAGATGCTACATTGCTTAAAGTGCAGAATAAATTTTGCAATCCTTAACAAAACATTATACATTTTTGGATCACTTTCACTAAAACATCCTACATGGTGGGTAGTCGACATTTTTCGTATTTTACTGATCTATTTGCATGTAGAGTTTTCTAGTATGGTTCAAGGATTATTTTATACTGCTCAAATGTATTTTGTGTAATTTAATCGCGAAATAAGAATGATTTCGTGCAAGATTGTATGTTTGATGACTGAAGAATCCCCAATTCATATATAATATTCTCATGATGAAGTCACGTCGAAAAATAATGACCATTTTATCTGTTTTAATTTTTTTAGATTAACATTTTTTTCAGAACGATTTGACCAGCAAAAATATTAATTCGCTTCCGAATATGCAAAATTTCATAAAACCCAGTTTTAATCAATCATTCCTAATCATATATGGCAACAGTAACAATTCTAACAATAGTGATAACATTTAAAGATTTTATTTTCGCGAAAGGTCTAATTTTACAGTAATTTTAATTTTTAAAAGAGGCTCTGATTTAGATGACGCGTTAACATGTGTTATAAACTGCTTAAAGTTTTTTATTCTTGGTTTTATACGATTATTACACAGATTAATTATGTTTGAGTGATAAGTGATTGCAACATGTCGGGTTATAAAATTACGAAGCCATTAAAATGCTGTGAAGTTGAGTGGTATAAAATTACTGATTAGATATTTTTGTTACCTTAGGTTAATGTACAGATTTTTATGGTGCTTTTTAAGAATTTTTTTGAA
Organism: Cyprinella venusta; assembly: GCA_038021265.1. Taxonomy (NCBI): domain Eukaryota; kingdom Metazoa; phylum Chordata; class Actinopteri; order Cypriniformes; family Leuciscidae; genus Cyprinella; species Cyprinella venusta. The sequence goes on from JBBNEX010000107.1 coordinate 58,184, forward strand.
TGGTTATTCAGCGCTGTGCATGTATTTACTTATTTGTTTAATGTAATCCTAAGGAATTTTTTAATATTATTCCAGGTAAAGATAAGATGAAACATATTTTATTATAAATTTCTTTATTAATCATTGTATAGCAAAAACTCGTTAGGAAATTTTTTTAGAGGTTATTCATAAATAGTAAAAAAAATTTGAGAAATGACATTTTTAATTTAGAGATTGAGACTAGGATTATGAATAATATCGTAGAGAGTTTAAAATCAAAATAACCGCTCAAATTTCACTTCCTCTCGAGCATTAAAATTTAAAATCAAAATTTTTAACAGTTTTTTACGTTTAATTTATGTAAAAAATGTTCAATTTAAATTTTATACACATTTTGCGTTTTTGAACACCATCTTTCCTAGAATAAGTATTCCATGAGGAAACATAAAAATTCACGCTTGCGTTCTTATGGAAACCAAAATAATAATTTTTATTTAAAATAAATACTGATCAAAATTTAAAATTAAATGTTTGGTTATCATTTCTTAATTGTATACATAGAATCAATCACTCAAATAAATCATATTATTTTGCAATTTTTTACAACTTTTATGTAAAAATATTATTTTTTAAATTGATGAAAGGATTCGATGTTGCCTGTTAATACGGCGTTGACTAACATCTTTTTATGAAAGAACCCTTTTTTTCCAGAAAAATCTGATTTATATATGTAAAATAAATACAGTTAACCCTTGATTAGCGCGGTTTTGATTATCGAGGAAAAATATTTTGATACCAAACCTTGAATAGTGCGGTATAAAATTTGATTAGTGCGATTTATTCTATTCAGCAAAAGCTTAATGATCCACCGCCATCGCGATAAAAAAGACATAAAAATTGAATTTGGCTGAGAATGTGCTCTAGTTTTTAATAATAAATGTAGAAAAAAATAAAGCTTAGTGTCATGATATCATAGAATTGTTTTAAAAATAAAGATTTTAATATCCATCGCCTCTTTTGTGGATTAAAATACATCTTCATCTGTTAGTTTTTAAATATTTTTTTCATCGACAAAAAACAGAAACAAAGCGACAGCTCATTACTCTCGATCTAATATAACTAAAATAATGGTGAAAATATGGGTAATATTTTTAGATACCTATAAAAAACGACTAAAAAATACGATTTATATTAAATAAAGAAATTGAAAAAAAAAAGACAAACGAAATCTAGCAACTTCATCGATAAATATTGATTTGACGAGAAATCAATATCCTTTTTGGATTGAAATGGAGGATCTAATTTTAATTGGATATAGGGTTACAATCAAAAGCGAATTCTTGCTAGTGGTAACAACATTAATATTTAAGATTGAACGACTTTTTCTTTATCACACGCGACGTCTTGGTCACAGAGTATCGACCGAAGAGTAATTTAAAAATTAAAACAATACGATTTACAATGAACTCATTCTGACAAAATTAATCACGACTAGGAACATCCCGATCCTGCCGAAATTATACTTAAGTTAATGAATCAAGTTGAGAAAGGGATATGAAAGCATTTTTGGCGATGTATATTGTAAGAAGTGTCAAAATAATTTATTTTTTTAAATTAGTTTGTTGATAAATTGATTGTGATATCATAATAATTGGTAAAGGTCTTAATCTTAATAAAATTGACTCTGAACGGTAAAATTATTATTGGAATATAATTGTAAGGATTAAACAATTGAGAATCTTCTTGAAATCAAACATTAGCATGAATTCGTAGAAGATAAAATTAATTGAGTAAAAAAATATAATACCACCCAAAAAAATTTCTCACATAAATCCTAAGTATCTGTTTAAAGAAATTTAAAAGCATAATAACTTACAAATAAAGTTGATCGTGAACAGGAAAGAAGCTTTAAAAACGTTGCCGAAATGTAGAATAAAAATTTCTTGCTCTCTAAAAGTTAGTGATGAAAATTAAAATGCAAACATATTTTAATAACTTAAGATAGTTTTTCTCAAAAAATATTTAGTTTTAAAAATGCTTTTTCATTACCTATTATTTGTTTCAATATATTTCGACATTTTTCAATAATTTTTAAAAAATTTCAGAATTTGTTTGTTTAAATGAAGAAGATAGCATTGGTTATTGAATTTGATTAGTGCGGTTTTGATATACGCAGTATGTTTGCAGGATTCATTAACCGCGCTAATCAAGGGTTACCTGTATATTATAGAAAAATAGGAGAAGGTTACTTATTTAGCATTAGTATATGCGCAATACCCTAAAAAAATTATTTCTTATTATGTCACATTTTTTCGATGTATAATCCATAAAATTTGGCTGTTTTTACATTTTTGATGACTTTAAAAAATTTTTTTAAGGTGTAAATATCCGGTAAAATTACAGAAAATACTCTTTATATTTATTATGTATTTGTGGTACCTATTAGGTAGTACCTGGTGGGGTATCCAATCAGTAAATATGGATCGCCTTAGATAGTTTTCTTTTTTTGAAAATGAAGACATGTAACAAAAATATGACAATATATTACAGTACGAGCGTATATAATATGCGCCACGGTGTGCGGCCGATAGCGTAATTATGTGGGACTGGGCATTATAGTATTATAAATGACTAATGATTAACCAAACAAAATTAAGTTCCTGCATTTTTTTTCTTATTTTAATGAAATATTTTTATGAATAATAAAACGCAACTATATGAAAACACGATTAATTTACAAATAAATCATCTAATTTAATGCATCATCCTGAATATTCTACTAGATTTAATTTAAATATTTTGATATGGAATTCAGTAAATACAGTA
>JBBNEX010000438.1:0-29223 GCA_038021265.1 Cyprinella venusta
TGTCAGAATTAAATTTATCTTCCGAGTTTTCGGTAATATGAAGATGCTGAAACCTGTCTGTTGCCATTTTGACTCTGTTTTTGTGAATAATTTGATCCCCTTTTTCAGTCGCTATAATAACATTTGGCTCGCGCGTAGCTTTTACTAAGTACGGTCCTTTCCATCTAGGGGAAAATTTCTTTCCTAGCGCTTCATTTCCTATCTTGGGGTAGCTAATGATAACTTTGTCACCATCCATTATAACTGGGTTGAAAACATTCATATCATAGCTTCGTTTTTGGTGTTCCCTTGCTGCCTCCGCCGTTTTTTCGACATTTTTTAATGCTTTAATCAAGCGAGCTTTATCCCATTTCTGATTTTGATCTATTTTCCATCCAAATATCAAATCCAAAGGCATCTTTGCCGAGCGATTAAAAACAATCTCGAAAGGAGAAACGCCAGTTGTGTCATTTCGACTCGTATTGTATGCAAAGCATATGGCGGGTATCATAAAGGGCCAATCGTCATTTGTATTAATCGATTTAGCAAGCATTTGGACTATTGTTCGGTTCGCTCTCTCAGTTATACCATCTGTTTGAGGATGATATGGGCTTGTTCTTATTTTTCGGATCCCCAGTTGGCTTGCCATGCTTTTAAATATATCTGCCTCAAAATTGGTGCCCTGGTCAGTCAACAAGGATTTAGGGATTCCAAAAATATAAACAAATCGGTTGATGAAAGCGTCTGTGACTGTTTGGGCATCCGTTTGTTCTAATGGGATTGCAGTTATCCATTTCGAATAGTGATCCACTATGGTTAAAATATATCGATGTCCCATCACCTGTGGGAGTGGTCCTATTATGTCCATAGCAACTAATTCACCAACTTTGGAGGCTGAAATCTGTTTTAAGGGTGCCTTGATATTCTGTCTTGTTGGATTGTGTTTAACACATTCACTGCAACTGCCGATCCAATTTTTGATGTCTTCCCTCATCTTAGGCCAGAAAAACTTTTTTGTAATCATATCATTAATTCTAGGGACTCCAAGGTGACCCATCTTATCATGAGCTGCTGATAAAATAAGGGGAATCAGAACTTTAGGAATAACAACCCTATTTCCAAGCAATTAATTGTTATCATATTTCCGATACAGGATATTATCTTTTAGGAAGAGCGACTTGCGTAAATTGTAGAGTATTTCTCTTATTTTTGTCAATGATTTTGTGTTTGATGCCTTTATTTTATTTTCTAGGATTTTTTTTATCCAGCTTATGTCATCGTCTTCATTCTGGCATTTCACCAAATTATGCTCAGATATTTCAACTACATCCTTTATACTACTCATCATCATGCAGCATCGTGACATGCCATCTGCATTGGTGTGTCTCCTTCCGGGACGATATAATATATCGTAATCGAATTCAGATATATATTCCAGCCATCGAGCAAGCTGACCTTCGGGATTTGTGGATTTTAGCAGTCCTTCTAGTGGTTTATGGTCCGTCCTTATGTTGAACTTTGCCCCAATCAGGTAAGGTCGAAACTTTTTTAGACCCCAAACAATCGCTAATAATTCTCTTTTAGTCGTTGAATACTTTCTCTCCTGCTTAGTGAGACAACGGCTAGCGAATTGGACAACTTTTTCGCCCTCTGGATATTCTTGACTTAAGACGACGCCAAGGGATTTGTCACTTGCGTCACAATCGAGCACGAAAGTTTTGTTTCTATGTGGAAATGTTAAGACGGGAGCGTTTGCTAGATGGTGCTTTATCATTTCGAATGCTTCTTTTTCCATTGCTCCCTAGTTCCATTTTTCTTCCGTAGTTATTTTTTCTCTTAAAGTTGCTTCCTGCTCAGCCAGATGAGTTATAAACTGCCGATAATATGAAATGAAGCCCAAAAACGACAGAAGTTCCTTTTTTGATTGTGGTTGTTTCCAATCAAGAACTGCCTTGACTTTATCTGGATCCGTTTTAACTCCCTCTTTATTAATAACGAACCCAAGATACTTTATTTCTGGGCAAAAGAATTGACATTTTTCGGCCCTCAGCTTAATTCCGGCTATTTTAATGATTTCCAAAACTTCTTTAATATCTTTCAAATGCTGCTCTGCGTTTTCACTATATACTACGATATCATCCAAATACATAAGTGTATTTCTTCCCCGACAGCTCAAAAAAACTTCTTCCATGGCTCTTTGAAATGTTGCGGGTGCATTTACCAACCCAAACGGCATCTTTATAAACTCATAAAATCCGAAGGGCGTTGTAAAAGCAGTTTTAGAACAATCTTCTTTGTTAAGTTTAATTTGCCAGTAGCCTGATGCCAAATCCAATGTTGAAAAAATTTGTGCGCCTTTGAGCATATCAAGAGTAGAATCTATGCGAGGAATTGGATGAGAATCGTGAATTGTTACGCTGTTAAGCTTCCTAAAATCAATGCATAGTCTGATATCCCCATTCTTTTTTCTTACAATGACCAAAGGAGATGCCCACGGAGACTAGCTTGGCTTAATGATTCCTGCGTCCATCATTGCATCAATTTTATCCTTTACTTTTTGCTCATAATGTATAGGAATCCTTCTACTTGGTTGCCGAATTGGGTATTCGTTATTAGTATTAATCGAGTGCTCCACGTTTTAACCTGTCCCAGATCAAATTCATGAGAAGAAAAAATAGTTTTATATTCGCATAAAATTTTCCGTAAGTCTAAAATTTTTTGTTTAGAATTATCATCGACTTTGATCCTCTCCTCCACGTCGTTCATACTCGCACTGACTGCGGCTGCTGTATTTCGAGCGTTGTTCATCATCACATTCGTCGGTCCTATTTGTAAGGAATTTTTTTTAAATTAACAATCACATCATATTTTATAAGAAAGTCAGTCCCGATGATACAATCACAGATAAGATTGGTGGCAATAACAAACGAATGTGGCAAAACTAATTCATTCAATTGCACTTCGACAGTTACGACACCGACAACATCTATCGTTCCATTGTTTGCCGATTTAATCTCAGCTATTATTGCTCTCATCGGTGGTTTATTTACAAAAGAGGAAAATAAATCGTACCTGACAATTGAAGTGTCTGCTCCAGTATCGATCAAAAAATCCGTCTCAACACCGTTTATACGGCCTCGGACAGCACTAGGTAGGTTACGATTCCTCTCTCTTGTACCTCCAACCATGTTTTCCGTGGCCGATGGGTGTCGGTTTCGTCGCTTTCTACAGTTACGAGCTAGGTGACCCCAGGCCCCACAATTGTAGCATTGAGTGCGTTGGCGTCCTAAATTTATTGTATTGAGGCGATCAGCCAAATCAGACATACTTTTTTCTAGTTTATTAAGTCTGTCATTTTCAATCGAAATTCCATAAGCACTACCGCAAATGCGAGATTTTTTTTGCTTCGCAAAGTTTTGCCGCTTCCCACAATGATTTTGACTGCTTGAATGTCATAAGGTTTTTTATATTTTCATCATCTAATCCATTGATAAAAACGGCGAGGAGAAAGTCTTCGTCGTCCGACTTCTTAAGAGAAGCTCCAGCCAGTTGTTTTTATTTCGGAAGCGTACTCGGAGTAAGACTGAGAGGGAATCTCTTTATATTAATAAGTTTTGAAGCCTTCGCCTGCGCATCCTCTGCATCGCCAAATCTTCCCGCCATATTGTTTACCAAAACTTTGTAATCAAAATTATGCCAGCCGAGTGAGGTGATCTCCTCAAACACCTTAAGACTCAAGTTAATCAACAGGAGTTTTTTCCTTGCTTCGCCAAGAATATTATCCATCTCGCATGCTAGTTCGAATCTTCTAACCCATGCGAGGAAACGATCGCCATTAAAGCTTTCTAATTTCCAACATTCCTGGCTGACCACGCCAGTTGTAACTCATTTGAGTGTGACGCCATTATCCAAACAAAACTAAATTAATCTCTACGACTATATACGATAGTTACAATATCTAGTAGAAAAAGCATAAAATGTAAAATTTTTATATACATGGTCTCTACTCATATGGAAGTCCTAAAATAATTAATTTCTTCACAATAAAGACAAAAAACATTAAATGTCGTTATATTTTAAAGCAGTGATTCTCAACAGTATTTTTCGGCATGAAAATGCTTTTTTACTTAACAGATTTATTTGTGCCGGAATATCTCATAGAGAATTTTATATTTTACTCTTATCCTACTAAATATATGATAAAAATTTTTATAACATTACTCTTAATATGATTTTTAATAGCATCAAAAGATTAAAAATCAAGAATAAAGTTTTCTATGAATATTTATGCCGCCATGAGCTTTGATAAAAAGTGACACAGAATTTTACCTAAATGCTTTTAATAAATACATAAAAATATTATTTTACTCCTATTAGAATGTATAAATTATGAATTTAAGCTAAAATTACATAATTGATAAAAAAAAAAAAGAATATATAGCATAAGCAATCTGAAATTTATGCATTCAGATTTAAAACCGATTTATATAAAAATCTTTCCCAGGATGATATAACTTTATAACTTTTATATGAAGTTAAATACTTATTATTATGAGCTGAGTGTGTAAACATCTTTTCAAAGATAATTTTAATATTAAATCAAAATATCCGACTTTGCATTTAGATTATATTTGAGCAAACGGTCATTTGATGATGTTAAAATAGTAGTATTGTAAAAAAAATGAAAATTCAAACTATAATTTTTCGTCTTTTTAATAAAATGTTACGCAGATGTTGTCAATCAGCATTTTTTAATCCGAAATATTATTCGAAAAAAACATTTTCAATTAATATACTTTTTAATTTTTTTCTTAATTAAAATTTAAAAAAGAAAGGGGAAAAATATTTTACCATTACAATTAAGACAAATCCCGAATTTTAAAATGTCGTAAAATGTGTACAAATGATAACAAAAACCTAAATAATTTACTTATCCCTTAATTTACATTGAATTCGTCAATTCTTTGGTTATATATTATTAAAATATTTGAAAGAACCATATTTTATTGACTTACACATTTTGTTGGTGAATAATTGTCGGTAATCATATAAAAAATCATTTTAATACACAGAAACAATCTCAGAAACTGTTGGTATTGCATAATATCGAATTTCAGTCATGGAAAATATTTTGTTATCTCATAAAAACCGAGAAAAAATTTGTTCACGAGGGTTACATTTATATTTTTGACAAATATAACTTCGATTCAACAGTCAAATTCTGGAGATGTGAGCGAAAATCTTCTTGTAAGGGCAGAATACATACGGACGCTCAATCAAATGTGATCAGAGTTGTAAACATTCATTCACACGACAGTAATGTTTCAAAAATCGAGTTGGATAAGCGGATTTCAGCAATAAAAGAGCATTCAAAAAATACCATCATAAATCCTATCGTTTTGTATTCGCAGGTTCTAAATTCATCTTCGACTGCTGTCAAAGGGCAAATGCCTCAGAAATATACCTTTAGGAAATTAATTCAGAGAACCAGAAATCAAATCGGGGCTCCCCTAGCATCTCCACAACACGTAGAAGATCTTTACATTCCTCAAGAATATAAAATTTATTTTTCATCTGAAAATCATTCGGAACGCTTTCTTCTTTTTGATTCAAACGACAATGAATGTAGAATATTGATATTTGGTAGAGAAGCGATATCTAGTTGGATATCAAACTTTAATCATATCTATGTGGATGGCACATTTAGTTTGGCCCCATCTTTGTTTAGCCAGGTATTTGTAACTCTAGGAAGACGGGGAACATTTGTAATCCCTCTTTTCTATTGCTTATTTCCAAACAAATTAGCATCAACTTACATAAGAATGCTACAAGCAATCCAATCACTGTTTCCGGCCTTTAATCCAACAAGTATTAGCTGCGACTTTGAGAGGGCAGTGATCAATTCGATGAGAAATTGCTTTCCGAACTCAGGAATACATGGATGTCTTTTTCATCGGTCAAAAAATTTGAAAAAAACTCTAGCATCTAATTCAAATATACAACAATAACGCAGATTTTGCATCGAATGCAAAAATGATTGTTTCTCAGGCTTCGTGCCAATAAATGATCTAAATCAAGCCTTCGATGCTTTATGTAGGCAAAGCGTTCGTGAAATGATTCCTATATTAGATTGGTTTGAGGATAACTACCTATGAAGATTGAACGTTGATGGATCAAGAAGATCTTCGCTGTTTCCTGCTGAGATATGGTCAGTGTACGCCAGAACATTGTCGCAAGAGGACAGAACAAATAACTACGCCGAAGCTGCCATCGACGTCTACAAACACAATTTTCTTGCCATCATCCATCGATTGGAAATTTATAGATGGTTTAAAGAAGTGCCAGCAATCTAGCGATCAGCTTTATCAAGAATATGTACGAGGCGATGTATCGGCAACAAAACGAACAAAATATCGCATTTTAGATGAACGAACTTGCATATTGTTCGAACATATTCCCAACGAAATATTATTAAATATTTGGGAGGAATTGCACATAATTTTTCTTTAGAATAATTTATTTTTGCTTTTGATTAAGCCTTTAATTACTTAAAATGATTGAAAACAAAATTAAAAAGACTTTGCTTTTTCTGCTGAATAATACTAATAAATCTAATTAAAAACTGCTTTCCAGAATTATTTTTTAATTTTGACTTTTTTTTTATTTAGTATTTCAAAAAAAAATAATATGAACATGAAATTTTTTTATCGGCGCCCAAATGTCCAGCGCCTAAATGTCCCGCGCCCAAATGTCTGCGCCCAAATGTCCTGCTCCGTTCTGATCAGTTTTATTTTTTGTCATCTCTTTTTTTCACGTATTTAGGTTGAACTACCTGAATAAAATTTTGAAATACTCTGTAAGAATTATATAATATGGCTAATCGTAATACCCTAAGTTTAAATATTATTGTTATGGGCTTCCGCAAATGCGTACATGTACACTTAAAATGTATATGCTCATTTAAAACCCTATAATATATTATGCGACAAAACTTCTAAACGTTTGAAATTCCTGGCGTATTCTTATAATAGGATGAATTCGAAGAGTCACGCTTCCTTCCTCTAGTTTATTTTTGTAATTTCTTTCCCTAGTTTCGCTTATATTCAGATTTTTTTGCGATATCGGGAACGCAAGCCCATCTTTTGACCACTCTTTTGAGAATTTTGAGAGTTTCGGCCATCAAATGTACTTAAACTTTTCATACATTATCTAAATATAAAAAATAATCACAATACTATTATTTGCTGAATTAAAATTGCTATTATTATTCATAATTTAAAAAATTGCAAAGAAAATTTAACGTGGTTTAATTAGTCACAACCACCCTAAATGTAATACACTGTCTCTTAATTGAATGCAACGTCGCTTTTTAGTGTGCGTGGACGTTTAAAGAAGCTGTAAATGACTACAAAGTTGATTGATGGTGACTCTAAAATTTTCATAGATCCTTATGCCTCAGTTTGATTTTCTAGCCACTAATATTAGTGATGCCCACACGATTGTCATAACGGATTGGTAAAAACTCTCTAATACCCCACAACTTGATAGAAGTTTAATTTATTTAATCCCTTCGTCATTTAAAGAGAATTGAATCAGTCTGAGTCGCCAAATCTTTGTATTCGAATTTTTTTCTAGTTTAAACTTCGCGTTCGTCCGTTTTTAAACACCAATGATCATTTTTTAAAGATTTAAGATTTATATTTTATAACTTTTTTGATTCCAAATTGATATTCATTATTTATGGAACAAGTTTTGTGTCCGTTTCTTCAAGAAAATGTAAATTTATGCCAAATGGAGTAAACTAACAAAGTTCGAAGATTAGATTTTCATTTATTTTCTTGACTAATAATTGCAGTTTCCTCCTGATCGTTCTATTTCCACGTTTACATCAAAATATCAGATAATTATGTGTCATTCTTCATAAAACTCGTAACTTTTTTATTTATTTTCTTGAGATAGTACGCCTAAAATACGCCATTAATTAATATCAGCACACGAAACATCTGATCGCTTATTGCATAAAATTCTTATTTAATCTCTATTTATGTTTAATCTAATATTTATCGGTTCTGTTTTAAGAGAAATTGAGCTCACAAAGTAATAAGGTGAAAATCGAATCTAGGACTTTGAAAATTTTTTTGTTCCCTTTTTGCGAAGCATATTTTTAAAAAGTGTCAAGTTTCCCGCAAGAAAAAAATTTAAACGTATATGCTGTGTACATGTCATTTCATGTATGATTTCACCGATGTTAGCACCTTAAAAATTGCCTCGGCTTTCGTTCTTGGATTGAACGAGCACAAATCTTCATCTCCTAAAGTTTTTTGGGATTTTTGATCTTTAGTTAGACTTTTGGTGATTAACAACTTAGCGTTGTTCTTTGACTGTAAAAAGAGTCCCGCTAATTCGACAGCCTCGTTTAAAGTGGGCTAAAATCATAAAAACGTTCCCAATAGTTTCACTCGAACTTTTCAGTTATTATGACCCATGATAAATTGATCTCAATATATCATTAACGTTTTGGCAGTATTGGTGGTTGAACACTGTGCACACAGCCGTGTTTCGAAAGACCTGGCATCTTCATCCGGCCTTACTACGCAGTTTAAAAACCCCCTTCTTTACATATATGCTGGTTTCTTTTCTTCTCATGTCTCGAAAACACAGTTTTGCATAGAATTTTGTATTCAACATTTGCAATATTCCCCATTTGTTAACTAATCTTTTTTTAATGATTCGGGTCTAGGCAACTTAGAAGCATGTATTTCTTTATTTCTTGTGCTTCTGGAGCAGTTTTGCGAAAGCTTTGAACTTAAGCTCAAAATAACTAGTGTAATAAGCCCAGTCTTCTTTATTTTCATCAAACTAGTTAAATTTGGAACCGAAAAATAAATAAAATTGTGAATTTGGAATTAATACGCTTGTCGCCTTATGTAAAGTGGGACACGCGCGCCACCCAAAATAAGGTTCTGTAACTAATCAAAACATGCTTATATATTAATTAAACTCTTTTTTGGCGCACAAAATCTTACGTTGAGATATTCAATACACGAGTAAATTTGGCGCAATTGCATTTTTTGTTTAATGTTCGTTTGTTGAGGTCACCGATGAAGCCGACATCTTAGCCTAAGCTACTATAAATATGCTTGAGTTTTCCATCGTAAATCTTCCGCACATATCTAGCAGGGCGATTACATTTTAGAGTGTTTCGCCGGCTCCGAAAAATATACATCTAGCCTTCTTGTCGTGTTTTTTTGCCTGTTTCATCGAGGACATTTCCAATAGTATCTTTCTACATTAAGTCATGCTGTCCATAGCTAAATTCGTCTTTAGACGAAACATTCCTTTAGCAGGACTCTTTCCTTATGATCTTTGTGACGTGACTTTGTACCAAAATAACATTTTTGAAATTTTTACTGACATCATTGACATGCTTCAGTTCCTGGTATCTATTATTAAGTGTTAGTTTGGTACGATCTACTTGGTCATTCGTCTACGGATTGTGTGGGCTTGATTTTACATGTTTGTTACTGTTCCTCTCAAAGAAATCCTTCATTTCTTTGGATACAAACTGTAAGCCGTATTAGACAAAAATATTCTTTGAAGCCGATCACTAGTAAACTTTTCCTGCATTGTTCTTATTATCTCCTGCGCTATCAGTCTTGATAATGTAAACAATTCAACTCATTTTGAGATAAAGTCAATGATCACATGTTATGTAAAATTATCAACCGGGTTAGTAGAATCAATTTCAAGTATTTCTCGTGCGGAATCGGTTTTGTTCTATTTCTCGTGGTACTTTCATCTCTTTTTCTCATAAATTGACAGACACTTTAGAACATAATAATTTTTTAAAATGGTACATCATTCCTGGCCACCAGAATAAACATCACGTCAGAGACTTTATTGCTTTAATTCCAAAATGACCGAAATGAAAATATCCATTTATTTTCTAGTTTTTAGATCCTGGAATAATATTCCTGTTATTTTAACACAACACATCATCTTCCATGGATAATTTATGTCTTAAACCCTAAAATAAACGCAGGGAGATTTTAATATTTTATTTTTCCCGGCCATCAAAATCTTTATGATACCAGATTCTTTTTAGAACGATGCCCTTTTTTAGGCGCTTGCCTTAGAAATTTTTCGCTAAATTTTTCATCCTAAGAACTTGCTTCAATCTTCTCAAATCTTATCAAAACCTGCGGGTCCATCCTTTTTGAACGGTCTTGTAACTGGGGACCTTTTTAGATTGCAACTTTCTCTAATAACTCTGATTTACACAATTTCTTTTAGTTTTCGTTCTGATTCTTTTCTATGGGAATTTACAAAAATGATACCCAAGTATATGTCAGAATGGAATTGCAATTGATAATATTTGCTGTTAATGTCATCTAATAATTTTTTTTTAAACATAGGCTCAGAACTCCCTATTAAACTGTAATTACGCGAGATATGATTTGGTTTCTGAAGAAAACCTCTGCATTTAAGTCATTGTTTATTTTATTTGATTTTTTGATAGAAAATCTCTTCCAATAATGGCAGAGTAAAGTATGTCCTTCACAAAACTAAATTCGTGTGCAATTTTACTGTTTCCAACAGTCACAGATATCCTTATTATTTCTTCTACTTTAAGATGTGTCCAATTTGCATAAAAAAGTTAACAAGAATGGTTTTAATAAAAATTAGTATTATTTTTAACAAGCGATGTTATAATTAACGATTTTGATGACCTATTATCGACTAAAGCGTTCAGAGTTTTAACTGATGTTTCTACCGGTGTGTTAGTATCGACCGTTATAGTATTTCTTGAACCCCATGATCTTCGTATTCGACATTATCTTAAAATGTATCGAGTTTTCCCCTAATTTTAACATTTTTAGCTTGTTTTTCCATTGAATTTTTTGCAGATTAGTAAATTTTATCTTCAACTAGCCAATCTTCCTCCTCAGCATTGTTACATTGTCTACTATTTCTCGAACTGAAACCCAGTATTTGATCCTTTTTTCCCTTCGATCCAGCATATTAAATTTTTTTCCAACTATAATTAGGTTCATAACTTAATACTTATTTAATAAAGCATGGTTTTTGCTAAAAAGCATCTTAGTTTTTCCTTTATCATCAGACTGAGGATTTCTTTTTGGATGGGTTGGTATATCGAGTGAAGAAATTTTTAAACAAGCACTGTAAATAATAAAACCGATTATTTCTGCTGATTTATATCCGTAAAAATTCTGACGTAAATCTCTGCAGAGTAATGACTTCTCTTGACTCGATCGCAATTCGATTAAATTCTAGATATTGTTATACAGTCGTGTCCTTCGGTGTACTGTTTTTCCTCTCATTACTAGCCATCTCTTTTATCTAAACGGAAGAAGCAAGACGACGGTACGCCATTCTTTGAAATAAAGTCAAATTTTTGGTAGCCTTAATTAACTGCAATTTCCCTATCTTCTTAAGTAAACAATCATCTATCCGTATTTTCTCAAGATTCACTTTTGACCGTCATCACCAAATATGAATAAGCGTATACAAAATATATAAATGATAAATAATATAATTCAGGAATCTAAATATATTCCTCGTCTGAAATTCGCTTATCTTTTCCTATTATTACCTTGAGTTGTATTGTTACTGTCAGATTATGAAGTACCATAACATAATGTATGCCTAAAAGAAATCTGAAATTTTATCGATGACTATTTTGATGGATAAAGTCGCAATCATTGATCTAATTGACCTAACTAACTAAAATATCATTCAAATTCTTTTTTCCGTGCCAATTTCATCTAAATTCCTTAACTTGTTGCAATAATAACATTTTTTAACATAATTTTTCATCGTTTCACATAGGGTTAGATAAAAATCTAAAAAAAAACTTTGATTTTCTGTATTTACTCGAATTCATTGGTCCTCGCCATTACCGGTGTGCTAAATAATCATTCTTTTTATCTCGAGCCGCCTTTTATCCTTATAGTGATCAATATAATAAATTCGGCCATTTCTTATCTTGGTCAAATTAGGATTTTTATGCTTGTTGCCTAGCAACCTTGATCTTTTTATATGGTTTATGAATAATCACTAGATCAAAAATATTATCGTCAATAATTTAGCATCCGCATTCATTCTTTTGACAGATTAATTTTCGTATCTTGTCGATATTTGTTAATTCTGCCTCCTATTATTCGCAGTTTCATCCATATTTGCGAAAACATCATTTAAATTAATGTTTTCCAGAATAAAATCGCATTTAAAGAAATATTTTGTAAGTTATTATAATATTTCTTCGTGATAATGGATTTAATGGTATTCAAGTAGAAATTCACATTACAGCTCGAGAAATTCCGGCTTACCCAGATTAGAATAAATTGCTTTTTATTTGATAAGATATCAGAATTTGCATTCATTATCGTATATATTTTGTTACAAAATTGTCACGTTATATTTTAATGAAGTGAAGTGCGTTTTTTATGTAGTTAATAATGATGTGTATATTTATGTTAAAAAAATTATTTCTTTAGTTTTTTTTTTCATATTTTTGGAGTCCAGTAACTGTCGAAAGAAACTTTCTGAATCGACAAACTAGGTTTCTATGTTGATTCTCGCTAATTTCTGACAAGCATCACCATTCGCAGAGCTAGATATATGTTTTCAAGTAATGGTCCTGACCTTCTGATAGAATATTTCAATTCAACAAAATTATCTTTGAATGGATTTAAAAAGGGCTGTATGCTGGAAAGTACTTTTTTTACGAAATCGGTTAAAAATTCTTTTCAATCATTTTTTCGATGCAATGTCTTTGACGATAAATCTACCCCCATCCTATTATTGATTTTTGATATAATGATAAACTCTCGAATATTATTGGACTAATAAGGATTTATATAGCTTTATAGGGGATAAAATTACTTGAATAGATTGCAAGTACCATTGTTATGTTGGCCCTTCAAGAATTGAGAAAAATTTGACGAGGATATGTTTAAATGTAGCTCATTCAGGTGAGCGCATCATATGAGGTTTAACTTTGACTTGCCTATAAAAATGACTGGTGCATTTTATGAATCATTAAAAATTCTTTGAAAGCGTAAAAAAATTCCATAAATAAAGAAAATTTATTTAATACGCGTGATTTCCGAATTAAATATCACAATTTAAAAATTATCAATATTGTTCTATTAAATACGCATAAAAAATTTAACAGCATTTTGTCGAAAAATTATTATCTTATTGCTGTAAAAGACTAATAAAGTAACAGGAGTATGACCCGATTCACCGATTTGAATAAATTTTATAACAAAACATACATGCAATCTTCTTTAAGGAACATGACACAGAAATAATTGTTGATAGCGTAGTAACCTCTCCGATGCCCTCATGAGCCTTCATTTGCCTGATGCTCATGTGATGATATAAAAAAAAGACCAGAAAAATAATAATCTCTACTGCGCCACCTAATCTATTAATAGGTCTAATTGACCAATTAATTTTCATTTCCCGGCGAAGACCGCCCAGATGCTACGTTTTATTCATCTCTGGAATCCAGTTTGGATCTTCGGATTCTCTAGGCTCATCCTGCGTAATATCGTTACAATAGACTAACAAAAAAACAAAATAGAGGCTATTTGAAGACAACAAAATTACGTCACCATTATTATAAATTTACAAATGGACCATATAATCGAATGATCAAACGTACTATTAATTATTTTTTTCTCTCCCATACTATTCCTTTTATTAAGCAATTGATTTACCTTATATTCGGAACATCGATTAAGGAAAGATGACAATATTATATTAACAATATGAGTATATCAGAAACCGAGAATACCTGAATGGCAATATCCAGTGGCGTTGTTGGCAATAGCAAAAATTTAATTGCCGAGCAAGACTTAAAACGCACGAATATATAATATAGCTATCGATAATTTTGATCATATTCATGAGGCCAACAAAAAATAGCCTCGCTTACAAACCACTGGCTCAATGAAAAATAAAATTGTTGATTCATCAAGCAACGCATTAGACGTAGTCGGTGAGATAGTCTCACTCAAGAGTCGGTTTTATTATGACACTACCATTAAAATAATTAATCAAGAAAACTGTAAAACGTAAACGAACTCAGACAAATCGTCTAAAAAATTCTTAATCTTCCTCCAACGGACGACATATATCATTCACTAACCATTTTGTGATATGGTTATTATTGAACAGGAGGCGGGGCTGAAAGAATTTCAATGGTTGAAATAAAAATTTGATCAAATGAATTGTGAGGATCTCAATAATTGCCAGCACATTGTACTTTGAGAATATTGCCAAGTATATTATTTCAGCTCTACAGGATTGATTTGAAAATTCGCCTCCAGTGAATCCGATGGGAATATATTGTCTTTTAAAGAATAAAACAAGATCAATATATGATAGAATATTATACATAATAAATACAATTATTTCTACAGCATGCCCACGCAGAATCAATAATACATTTTAAAAATGCTGCGTTTGGTGAATTAAAGGCAGCTTATGCTGAAGCAATCGTTATGGTTTGCTATTTTCATCTGACGCAAAATATATTGAGTATATTCAATGAAACGAACCTTAAACTAAAATTGAAAATATAAATGAAATAAAAATGGCATTAAGATACATACCCTCCTGGCTATGTTTCTAGCTACAGGAATTACGCTAGCATTTTTTGAGCTTTCTGAGAGTATTGCCAGAAAATAAAAATCTCATGAAACTGCCTTCATATTTGGAGTGAACGTATGAAGGAGGAGGAAGGCTGCCTGGAATAGCATAAATTATGGCCCTCTTATATTTTCGATTCATAGCTGGAATCACCTTAACATAGCGACATGAGGAGTCTCCAGGACAACAAAGTCTGTAAAAGGCTTGAATTTCGGCAGGAGTACCTATATTAATGCCACTATTCAGCATTGTGGGCGTTCATGTCTGGAATCGCAAAAGATAAGCAAATCCTAAAAACGACAGTTTTTACAAGCTTTCTTAGAAATATGCATTCAAACTTTTTAAAACGAAGCACGGATTACATAGACTTTAAAAAAGCCTGAAATATAATAAACTTTAGAGGAATAGCTTAGTTAAAATATATTAACAGTTTAATTTATTTTTACTCCTACTTATGTAACTCTGCTTTATGTGGTGTAAAAATATCAGTTTTTCTTCTACAATTAGTTAAATAAATAAATAAATTGATTTTAATCTTCGAAATAAGATTAAATTTCCCACCTAAATAATAAAATCATGAAGCCTTGGCATTCATAAAAAAAAAGATAAATTTTAAGTGATCGATTTAATAGGTTACTTATTATTTAATCCAGCAAAAGGTAATTTTTAAGATTTAGGAACTATTTTTATTGGATACTTAATGAGCATTCCAATCAAAAGTTAGTATCGATTAATATTTAGCTGAATAATGTAGATAGTTGAAATATCTAACCGACATCCTAAAAAAATCTTACATTCACATTTTGTAATTTAAACAGATTTTTAAATAAAAAATATTTTTACATAAGCATTATCTATTAAAACAAGATTAATAATTAAATCTACCTAAAAACTTAAAATAAAATTGAAGGAGTTCTGTCTTGAAATAAGCTAAAAAATACCAAAATAATACTCCTTGATTTTTGATTTGATTCAAGATAATTTAAGAGCATGCTTTGATGAGGAAAAAAATGTTATGAAAAATTGCCTATAACAGTGGTGGGCAATTATTTTTTTCAAAGGGTCACATAATCAAAATTTTAAATGAACGCGGGCCAGATGTATAAAAAACTTAATTTTGATAAAAATTACTCAATTTTTACTGATAAATTAGAAAATATAAAGAAAAAATTTTGTATAATTTGAAAAAAGGACAATGAAAATTTTTTTAAAACGAATAATACAATAATTTTTATGTTTCAGAACAGTGAAATACAACCGGGAAATTGCAGTCGACTCAGAATTCGTAGCAGACTCTAAATTTTAGATCCAAATCAGATTTATTATGTGAAGCAACAATCTTATTTTAAAGGGAAGTAAGTCGCGCAGTTTTACGAATTAATTTTAGAATTATAAGATTTTGGATTATATGCAAATTTTTTACTTGTAAGCAACAAATATTTTTTATAAATATCAATTTATTAGAATTTTTTGTTATTAAGGCTTACGAGTATAAAAATATTCAGAAAATTACCTTGATATTTTTTTAAATATATAAACATTAAAAAGAATTTTAAAATATTATGTAAAACCAACGGATGATATATTATACGAAAAATACGGCTTAAAAAATTAATAAGACGGGTATAATCGATTTCCATAATTCACCACTTGCTAATATCAGGCTCAAAACTCGTTGCGTTGAGTCTTAAAATCGATTGTAGATTAGAATTCGTAAGAATAAACTTTTTTGATTTGTTAATCTTCCGGATTGAAAAAGACCGCTTGCAAAAGTATGTTGATGCTGTTATAGAGCTTGATAAAAGGATATAATAATTAATGCCAAAACTACCGAATCCCTCTGATGCTTCTGCCTTCTTTTGTGAATACGTTCCGGATTATGGAAATCGAGTTATAGACCGTTTGATTCTTGAAGATTTTCGGCAAAAAGCCTTTGAAGGGATAGGGTTATTATTAGTTAGGTCGCAGCGATGAGTGGAGACAATCAGATTTTGGTAAGGTTTCTTTGTCACTGGTTTACCAGAGAGGGACTTAAAAATGTAATCCGGTTGCTTGTTGTCGACTATCTCGTAGGTGCTTAAAAATAAGGGAGCTTGTTTTTGACCGACCGTGTTTTTCCCTTAAACCTTTTCTCCTCGGAAATAAGTACGCTCATGTAACTTTTGGTTGTATTCTTTAATCATTTTTGTACCGTTGCATTTGAGATTTTATTGACACCTTAAAAAAGTTTGCTGAGCTTCTTTTACATCAATGTTCAATTGCAATGAGACGGCTTAAACGCTTCTTGATAACGCATTCTGAATGCTATTAACATCTCCTTAGATATGAGAAATTTCGAAATAAAATTATTCTGCTTCGTTTAACATCGTGCCCTCTGGCCTTTTGGATCTTTTATCGATTTAAGAAATGTCAAAGGTTTGTGGTCTATAAGCATTTGAAATTTGGCTCTATATAGTAAGTGACGAAATTTACTGGGGGAAGATCACTGAGTAAAATTCTTTATCAATGACGCATATTTTCTATATGGGATGAGAGTTTTTGGCTGGCGAATGCGATTCAACGATTTATTCCCTTTGTCTTTGTGATAAAGCTGCTCTAACAGCAAACTTTGACGTGTTGCACGATAAAATGAATTGCGTAATTTAGTCTGGGAAACTATAAGTTAACATTTTCGAAAGAGCTAGCTTTATTTTTTTAAATGCTATTGCACAGTCTGGCTCTCAATCCCAAGGTACATCTTTTTGAAGTAATCGAAACAGAATGTGACTGTGTCACGCAAAGTTTTCTATGAATGAGTTTTAAAAATTGCAAAAATCAAGGAACTGTTGTAACTCTCCTCGATTGTAAGAAATTTCACTTTAGTGTAGTTTCAACCGATTTCGCCACCGTTTATATACCATATTTTGAAATTTTGACCCCGAGATAAATGATTGAACTTGGACCAATTTAAACTTTTTAATCTTCAATTTATCCCTTTGTTAGATAGTATTTCTAAAACTCTAGAAAGGTGTCTTAAATGAGTATCTACATCAGATGAATGGATTACAGTCCTTTGCACTTCAATTGAGCAATATTTCAATCGATTGAGCAACTTTGCAAATTGTTTAGCATTATTTCTCACGGTTGCGCACCGTTTCATTTAATTGAGCAACGTTGCACAAGGTTGGCGAAAAAAAATAATTTAATCCGAAAACCGCAAAAATGATAATAATCAACAACAAGAAGGTATCATATTGCGTTATAATGCGAAATAACCCCTAAAGTTAGAAAATTTCCGACATTTTTGACATAAGAAAAATTAGATATCCTAAAATCACTAATAGAATCAGTGAATTCTGCAAAAGAGATAGCAAAGACGCCTAAAATTAGTGAATCATCGGCTTGGAGGCATATAAAGCGTTTTAAAAATTTCGGCGAGTCTTTTATATTAAAACGAAAAAAGGCATCGAATCCACAGCTGTATTTTCAAATCCCAGAAATTGTTCAAAGAAATAATTCTTTAAATCTTGGAGGAATAAAGAGGTCTTTGAATTAGATGGATATTGAAACAAGCCGATCAACTATTTATCGTACCTTAAAGAAAGTAAATATTACAAGAAAACGCGGAGAAAAAATACCTTCTAAGAAGAACTCGTCAGCAAATATTAACAGGAGATGTGCATACTGCAAAATGATTGCCGAGATAAACGATACAAGGCTTTTTTTTTTTGATGAAACTGGCATAAATTTACACTTAAATGAGAATTTTTGATATTCTACTTAAGGCATACCTGCGATTTCCACTCAACCAACTAATCGTAGTCAAAATATATCCTGTTTGGTGGCAATCAATCTCATTGGGGTTATGTGCTTCGAACTTTGTAATGGTGGAGTAAATTCAAATTACTTCCAAGAGTTTATCGAAAATTATATTTGTCCTTTATAATGAGGTAATAACGTTATTGTGATGGATAATGCCTGGATCCATCATGAAAATTCTTTGAAAGAATACGTAGAGAACAATGGAATTAGAGTTTAATATCTTCCCCCATATACTCCGCAACTGAACCCAATCGAGGAGTATTTTTTAGAAAATTTAAATATGCAATTCGATATACCCCAGATAAACCCAATAACAGAGAAGGCCAAAAAATTTTTGCATCAACGATACTTCGTGGGCATCAAAATTAAGGTATGAGCGTTTATTTTACATACATGAGGCATTTTGCGGTGAAAAGGTGTAGATTTGAACCATTTAAAATAATATATATTTAATCCTAAAATTTATATGTTCATTTTTTTATTAAAAAATTGATATATTTTGATTTAAAAAAAAAACGCCAACCTTGTGAAACGTTGCTCAATTAAATGAAACGGTGCGCAACCGTGGGAAATAATGCTCAACAATTTGGAATGCTGCTCAATCGATTGAAATATTGCTCAATTGAAATGCAAAGGACTATATTATATTGTACAAATATTCAAAATTGTCTGTGATTGGTTTGAGGATTGTGTCCATTAGTCTTTGAAAGGAACTTGGTCCGTTACTTTGCCAAAATGGTAGGACATTAAACTTATAGTGCCCATACCCTGGCACTGGGGTAAATGCTGTTTTTTTCTTTACTGGATTCTTCTAGTGCGCATTGCCAGTACCCGTTCTTAAGGTCTAGACAAGAGAACACAGTGGATTCATGCAGCTTATCGAGAAGATCTTCGATAGTATGTGTAATAATAAGCAACCAACAATAATAATTATCTACGAATAGTTTCGATAGACTCACATGAGCCATGTGTTACATTCCTCTTCCTCCAGGGGAAAACTTCTGTAACATCTTGACAGTATCTGGAGGGCCTTCTTATATTTTCCCTTGGCCTGAGGTTGTATAATGTTTCGTGTTGTTCAGCGAAATGATTTTCCATAAAATCCTCTTAATCAGAAGGATACTCTACATCAAGGATAAAATCCACATTTTCTGTTTCTTCTACTGCTATATTTTTGATCGTATTTTCGCTTTTCGCCGTCTTTTCAGGGTCAAAACTATTTGATTTGCTAGGTAGCGCCTTTTTACATCTATTCGCATAAATCCATTGTCATTTGCCATTGATTTAGATTTTAAGGAGTGGGAATTATTCGCTAATTACCCTATACGGGCCTATCCATGGCTTCATTAGCTTACTTTTTCCTCAGACTCCATCTACCCGAGTAAAAAGGTAAACATGTTGATTTTCTTTGACATCAAGGTGGTATAATTTCTTATTATATTGTGCGCTTTGAATGTTTTGCGCCTTTTCAGCCATCTTGTTAACGTATTTCAACTTACTTTCGAGAACGTCATCTGACCATTGCTGAAAAGAATGAGAATCCGCCTCAAGATAACTATCGATGGGAAGATAGGGGATTATTTTAAATAGAACTTCGAGTAGGGAAAATTTAGTAGATTCGTGTTTAGACACGTTGTATGAGAAAGTAGCAATTTGAAGAACCTTTTCCCATTCCATCTCGGATTTTATCATTTTACTGATAGAGTTTTTAAGCGTACGGTTAAAGCGTTCCACCTTTCCGTCAGATTGAGGGTGGTATGCCTTTGTATTAGTTTTGCACATTCACAATTCATTTGCTATTATCTTAAATAACTGTGACTGGAACTGTGCTCCCAAATCCGTGTGCATCTTTAATGGTATTCCGAATTTTAGAACAAAATCATTTAGGAATTTATTTGCTACCTCACAAGATGAAATTCCACAAAGAGTAATCGTAACAGCATATTTAGAGAAGTAATCTTGCAGCACCAGGATGAAGTGGTGACCACTCTCTGTTGTCGGCAACGGTCCTGTGATATCCATCGCCACCCTTTCCCAAGAAAAATTACTCAAATCCTTCACCATTTTTTATTTTTTATAGTGAATAGGATTATTTCTTCGGTTACATTCTTCACAGAATTGGCACCAATTGCTGATATCTTTACTCATTGTCGGCCAATAAAACCTCAAGATAATATGTCTGACCGTTTTATCAAATCCCAAATGCCCCATATCATCATGAAGTTTTTTAAGGACAAACGTTTTGAGATGTCGAGGTATGACGTATCTGTTTTTTTTTACCAGAGCTTAAATTGTAAAGTCTATATAATATATTATTCTTCATTACGAGTCCATTTTTTACTCGCTTTAAAATATCATAATTTTGATTATTTGGCTTATCTCTCGTTTTGAATCCACTAATCATATTTATCTTAAAATATCGTAAGGTTTCATCTTGATCTTGCGCTGATTCAAATTTGTCTCAGGATAAGGAGAATTCACTGATAATTTCGGTACAGGTATATTCCATATCATTATTTTTTATGGACAGATCGCCAGCATTTGAATGCTTGGATCCATCCCTATATAATATCGTAAAATCATAATCTGAGATTGTATAAAGCCAGCGGCCAAGCTGTCCTCCAATATCAAATCCATCTTTTAGGTAACTTAGTAATTGGTGATCTTTTCGGATTGGGAAATGTCTACCAAGTAAATAGGGTCTGAACCTCTTGAGCCCCCGGATTATTGCTAATAATTCTCTCTTAGTAACGGAATATTTACGCTCTGTTTGACTCAGCGTTCTACTGGCGAATTGAATGACTCGTTCATTTCGGCCGTTATGATCGTTTTGAGACAAAACAGCACCGATAGCAACTCCACTAGCATCTGTGTCAAGGATAAAGTTTTTTTCAAAGTTTAGGTAATCAAGGACAGGAATTGTGCACAACTGATGTTTTAGAGCATCAAATGCTTCTTGATAAATTTATTTCCATTCGAAGCCTGCATCCTTTTGGGTTAGTTTTCTCAATAGTTCTTCGGCCTCGGCGAAGTTTTTTGAGAAGCCTCGATAGTAAAAACACATGCCAAGAAAGGATTGTACTTCTTTTTTTGTAGTAGGCTTTGACAAATTAGTAATAGCTGCGTTTTTTTCTGGCTCGGTTTTGATACCGTCTCCACTTAAGATAAATACGAGATAATTAATCTCTTCCTTTTAAAAAATGGCATTTTTCTGGCTTTATTTTTAGCCCTGAAGTAACTATAGCCTCAAAAGCTATATCAAGAGATTTTAAGTGCTCTTGTATGGTTGAACTATGAATTATGACATCGTCTAAATATGTCAAGATCCCGTAATTTTGTAGGTCTCCAAATATTTAATCCATTACCCTCTGGAATGTCGCTAGGGCGTTTACAAGACCGAAGGGCATGACATTAAAGTGGAAAACGCCTAGCGGGCTCACAAAAGCGGTTTTGTCTTGGTCATATTCCTTTACTTTAACCTGCTAATATCCAGACGTCATGTCTAGGGCAGAGAACCACATAGATCCAGATAAAGTATCGATTGTTTCATCTATTCTTTGACAGGGTATGCATCAACTTTTGTTTGTTTATTAAGTTTACGGAATTCGATACACAATCTCAAGCTTCCATTCTTTTTTTTTACAAGAACAATCAGGCT
Organism: Cyprinella venusta; assembly: GCA_038021265.1. Classification (NCBI taxonomy): domain Eukaryota; kingdom Metazoa; phylum Chordata; class Actinopteri; order Cypriniformes; family Leuciscidae; genus Cyprinella; species Cyprinella venusta. Next base: position 22,121 of record JBBNEX010000438.1, read on the forward strand.
TGCCCAATTGGATTTCGTTTTAGAAATGATTTTGGCTTTTAAAATTTTATTGAAAAGTTCCTTTAGCTCAGCCATATAACAAGCGGGTATTCGACGATTTAATTGCGTTTTAGGTTCTGGGTCAGGCGTGTTAATACATTGTTCTATCTAATGAATTTGTCGTATATCAATCTCGTTCAAAGATAAAATACTCCGTATTTATTAACTAATTATTTAAATTGATTTAAAACAAGGGAAGGAACACATGAAAAATCAATGTAGGTATTAATATCAAAATGACATGATGATATATTTGCATTATTTGTCTGTTCGATTGATTAGATAGGTATCATTTTGAAGCTGCTCCCGTTCTTCCTTTCACTAATAATGATTTTGAAATAAACAAATCAAAATTAAAAAATATAAGAAAATCGATTCCGAGTATATCGTCTAAAATTAGGTCTTCAACAACGTATAATTCGAAATTTTAAACGTTATTATTAATAAACAAAAGGATTATGAGTCGCGCCTATGATGGGAATACTTTTCCCACTGGCTCCAACTAAATCATTACATTTTAACATTTTTATTTCGAGCTTTTTCTTCACTAATTCGTACCTTATAAGAAATAGCGATGATCCTGAATCCACCAGTGCGTTGACATATCGGTCTCCAATTCTTTCACGAACAAGTTTGGGCTGGTTTCCCCAGGATTGATTTAAATCCTGGGATTTGTATAGTTGTGATTGTCTGTGTCCGATAACTGCCTGCACGCTCGAGCGAGATGACCAAGCTTTTCACATGAAAAACACCTGCGGTAGTCTCCTCTTGACAGCCGTATTACTTCTAATTTCAAGTTTTTAATTTCCTCTCCCAACGTCTGAAATACACTAATTTCGATATTTTTCTGGGGATTTATTGCAAAACAGACATCTGTGTTGACTGTGAACATCTCCTCTTTCTCTATGGATTCTTCGTCACTTTCAACGCACTTCCTGAGGGCTCCATATTTTCCTTTCATTGCTTCTCTCTTAACATTCAGATTTTCGATGCCGGCCACAAAATGAGCTATAACGCATTCTTCTGATGTTTCGACATATCCTTGCTGGTACAGTTTCCTAAGCTCGATCATAAACTGCCTTAAGCTTTCTGATTGATTTTGTCGTCGATTTGAAAACATCTTCTGTGCATGCACGACGGGAATTTCTTTGTCATAAGTCGCTTTTAGAAAGGTTAGGATATTGTCCGTCTCCTCTTTGTCCAGGCCCGTTTTGGAAACTAAAGAAAATACCGGCTCTCCAAGGCACATAAGAAAGGTGTCTTTAAGAGCCTTGCCCTCGACTATTTCCGTTTTGTAAAATAGCTCAAATCGTCTATACCATGAAAAAAAATTCTTCTTTACCATCAAAGGGTTTAATAGATTTGATTATTCTTGCTGACCAAGCTATTGTAATAATAAGCAAACAACAATAATAATTATCTAGGAATAGTTCCGATTTGCTCACGTGAGCTTTGTGTTAAAGTATGCATTTGGCATTCGTTTTATTACGTTAGCTCGCTAAGTGTTCGATAATCCACACAGAATCTATATATCCCATCTTTTTTCTTGACCAAAAGACACGGAAAACACCAGGGACTCGTACTTTTTCGGATAATAAAAGTGTCCTGCATCGAGTTTATCTGTTTTTCAGTTTCTTTTTGCAAGTATCCAGGAACTCTTTAAGGTTTCATCGCAAATATTTTTTGAGAAGTCGTCTCGATTATATGTGAGTGTTGGGTCGGTCATCACAAAACTAAATTAATAATTAATCTATCTCCTCAGGGTGGCTACCTGCCATCCAACACTTCCCTCTCCCAGATTGTAGTTTCTAGTTTTTCAATCTTTAAGATCTACGAGGTTCTACCGGTGCAGTCAGGTCACACTTTGCTTCTGGTATGTGATAATCCACCCCCTCAACGATAGTTTTTGGTTCATCGTTTGTCCTCTCTTGGTCTTCCTTCTGACATTGTGCTTCTCTTATCCAGGTATCGTTATTTACTATTTGCGTTGATTGTTTTAAGTTGCAGTCAGTTTCTTTCTCTTCCGGATAGTCGTTTGGCATATATGGTTGTATCCAAGCTGATTTCTTTCTTTGTGGTTTATCTTCGGGTTCTATTTCGTTTCCGAATGTTTCAACTCTATTATTGAAAGATTTTAAGCGATTATGATGCAATATCTTTTCCTTTTTGCCGACTTATACTTTGTAAGTGCGTTCAGAAATTTTCTCTTGTATCAAATGCGGTCCCTTCCGATTTCTTGCGAATTTTCCTCGGTACAAGGGATCAAAAACCATCACGTAATCTCCTTTGTTGTATTTTATTTGATAAATTGACTTTTTATACTGTTTTTCCATATTTTTAGCATTTTGTTCCAAATTGATTTTGACTAACGCGTAGGCTTTAGCTAGTTTATTCCTTTACTCGGTAGCATATCCACAAGCGGTTGGGCATGGAGATGGCCTACCCAAGGATGTGTCAACTGAAAGCCGAGCTTCCCGGCCGGAAATTGTGAAGTATGAGATATCCCGGTAGACATGTGAACCTATGATCGGTATGCCATCATTAACTTTGGCACCTACTCATCGCATTCTCCTTCATTCTCCAATACTTTACTCAGCATTATCACAATCGTTCTGCTGAAACGCTCAACCATTCCATCCGACTGCGGTCTGTAAAGTGTAGTCCGTGTTTTCTTTATTTCTAAAATTTTGCATGATTATTTGATAAGTTCGCATTCAAAGTTTCTGCCTTGATCAGTGTGGATTTCATTTATTGTTCCAAATCTAGTGATAAATTCATCGACTAATATTTTGCAACCAATCTTAATTCAAGGTTTGCAATTGAGTAAGCCTCTGTCCACTTTGAGAAGTAGTCCCCGACAACTAATAGAAATTGATTCCCTTTATAGGTTTTCGGTAACGGTCCTAAAATGTTAATAGCAATCCGCTGAAACAGATATTCTGATACCGAGGTTTGTAAAGGATCTACTTTCTTTATAAAAGTGTTGTTGCGTTCTTGACATACCTGACACGATGCGCAACAACTTTTTATGTCAAATTTCATCTTTGGCCAATAGAATCTCATTTTAACTTTATGCAACATCTTATCTGATGATATGTGGCCATCTTCTATAATGGACTTATGGAATCGTTTGAAGATTTTGTTACGTAGAGGCAACAGAAGAAAAATTCTGAAATAAATTGCTCCTTCATCGATATCCGTTCTCCTGTAAAGGACTTTTTACAATTGTCAACTGTTCTCTTATCGTCCATAATTTTTAAATATTGATACTGTGATTAAGGGACCGTTTCTCTGGAATCGTGTTTTTCATGATCCACTCTTTAAGCGTAAATATATCGTGATCTTTTTCTTGTTCCTCCTTTATCATGCTTAAATCTATGTCTTCGGTCTCGCCGTCGTTTACGTGACATATCGCACACATCTGGATCGTTCTTCGAGATAGGGCATCAGCATTCATGTCGATTATGCCATTTCTGTATTCAATCTTAAAGCTAAATTGAGAAAGAAATTCAATCCAACGTGCAATCTTGCCTCCCGTTTCTTTGAAACTCATTAAATGCTCCAGGCAGTTGTGGTCAGTTCTTATAAGGAATTCTTTCGCCAGAAGGTACGATTTGAAGTATTTCACTGCCCATACTGATGCTAGTAGCTCATTTTTTGTTACGCTGTAGTTTTTCTCTGATTTGCTTAGTATTCTGCTCGCAAAGGCTATTAATATCTCTTTCCCATCAATATTTTTGAATAAAACTGCCCCTAGAGCCACGTTGCTTGCGTCCTTATCTAGTATGAAGGGTTCGTTCAAATAAGGGAATTTTAATACCGCATTTTTTATCAAAGAATTTTTCATTTTACCAAAGGACTTTTCACATTGTGTGTTCCAATACCAGCATTTATCGATTTTTTGCAAGCCGTATATTGGCTCGCTAATTTCCGCAAAGTTAGGCATAAATCATCTGTAGTATGAACAAAGACCCAAAAATTGCTGTAACTTCCGTACACATGATGGTGTAGTCCAATTTACAATCTCTTCAATTTTTTGGGGTATGTCCTTACGCCTTTATTTGAAATTATATGTCCTAGGAATTCGATTTCCACCATTAAAAATCTGAATTTTGGTAATTTGACCAATAAATTCTTTAAGAACAATATTCATGCGGTTTTGAAAAGTGGCCGGGGCGTTGCAGAGTTCGAAAGGCATCCTACGAAACTGATAAAGTCCCATTGGTGTTAGAAAAGCAGTTTTTGGTCTGTCAGCGGCAGCTACAGCAACCTGATGGTATCCCAATACTAAGTCCAGAGTAGAAAATATTGTTGCCCCAGAAAGAGATTCAAATATCTCGTCGACTCTCGGTGTGGGCAATGAATTTTTTGTCGTTGCTAGGTTTAGTTTACGACAGTCGATACAAAGGCGTAACGAGGAGTCTTTTTTCTTCACTAATACAATATTAGCAGCCCAAGGACTATTTGACGGTTCAATTATCCCCTTTTTCAAGTAATTATCGATAATCTGATATAGTTCCGGCCATAGGTGTATCGGTACTCGCCTGTTATTATTTTGAATCGGTTTCGCATCCCCCACATCGATAGTGTGTTCTACTACTTATGTACACCTTAGTTCCCCCTCATTTTCTTTAAAAAGATTTGGGAACTCTTCCATTAGTTTAAGGAGTTGCTGGTTTCCTTAATTAGTATCACATGGGTCAGCAAGCAGACTAACAAAGGGCTCCGGCTTTTCAGTATGCTTAGATGTAGAGTTGCTGATCGTTTCACCATCAATTATAATATTTTTTTCTTTCAAAATTCGAGATGCATTTGTACTTTGTCAAAAAGTCTGTTCCAAGGATACATGGGTATGAAATTTTAGGGCATAAAAGTATGTCATGTTTAAGGTTTTTTGTTCCGACTCTTATCGCGACGTTCAGTTTTCCGTTTGTTGGGATGCACGTGCCGTTGGCCATTTTAATTATTTTATCACAGTTTTCGGGTCTCTGCAGGCCAATTTTCGAGATCATCATAGGATTTAAGATGGATACTGATGCTCCAGAATCTAGCAATATGTCTACTTTTTGCTTATTGACCATCCCCTCAGTTTTCATTGACCATCCAGTATCAAAAAGAGAAAAATAGCAATAAAATTTATCAAAACAATATTTAGCGATATGACCACTTTTTTGGCACTTATAGCACCTTAAGTTTCTATGATTTCGTTCTTTAGGTCGAAGATTTCTTTTAGAATATTCCTTTTTTTTCAATTCTTCTTGTACAATTTTTCTTAACATCGCCTCTACGGCGTTGACATTCTCCATCTCCGATCTGTTATTACGCAATGCAAAAGCGTTAGTCGTCGCCGTCTCCAGTGATCCATGACTCACTTCCTCGTTTGAAAGAGCATTGATTTGACATCGATCGAAGCAAACTTCGATCTCTTGTAGTCGGCTGGCTTCATTTAGCGCGTTTTCCAATGAAGTTGGCGTTTTATTTCGTTACGATTTTTGAATCGACTCGGATTTTAGTCCGGAGATAAATGTATTCAAGATGATATTGTCATGCGTTATTTCATTCATATCGGAGTAGGCTCTCTCTGCTTGAACTCTAAGTTTTTCCCAAAATTATGCGACCGATTCGCCACAAAGCTGCTTCCTGAGTGGAATTCAGACTGGAGGTCTATTGCAGGCTTAACTGATTTAAACAGCGCAATCATCTTTGGTTTGATTAGACTCCATGACGATTCCTGGTTCATTCCAAGTGCTTTTAAGGAACGAAAGGTAGGCTCATCACAGGCTAAAATCACTTCTTTAGCCTAATGGCAGTCACTAAGAGCTGCCCGTTTCGCAGCAATCTCGAATCGCTCGAACCATGATTCCACGTCGCATTGCTGCGTGAGTGGAAAGACTTTTAACGTTTTTTCATTGATCCTGCATATCACACCATTTGTTGGGTCGGTCATCACAAAACTAAATTAATATATCTCCGCGGGGCGGCTACTCGTCATCTAACAGTGAGATTTTTTTGAGCAGAAACGAGCGTCATATTCGTCGATTAATACCTCTTAATATCTCTCGAAAATGTTTGATAGTTTGATTTATTGTTCAAGTTCAGTAATTTCTAGGTTTTCGAGAAAACTAGATTGCAATTGATTTAACGTATAGGTTGCTAGACAAAGGTTTTTCTTCTGCAAGACTGAGTCATTCGATGATATGTCGACAACAAAACTTTGAGCGATAATCATGTCACATCCGATTATCGCTTTAAAGTCAATGCTCAAGACTGCGATGAATTTATGGAGGATAGATTTACTGTCAACTGAGATTGGCATTTCAAGCTCTTTATCGACTTGTAGCTGTGAATCGTTGACGCTTGTGATTATTTACTTCGAGGCATTTAACAAAAAGTTCTTTACGATAAAAGTTTAAATAAGCGAATTAGTGGAACCAGTATCAATAAGAGCATTGAGGTTTTTATTAAGGTCAAATAGGTGAATAGGTTTAATGTTAATTTTCGTATTATTATTTATTATTGAAAACGATTAATAATTAGAGTTGGAATCTATTATAGGGCATATGTTCAGAATGTTCTTTTTTACCACATAAAGTATACGTCACTTGATTATTACAGTAAGCTTCATTGTGGCCTTGAAGTCCACATTTTGTGCAGGATACTTTTGCATTTTTTTACTTAACCAAAAGATTCGCATTCCCTAGTTTGCGTATCAGCTCTTCTTAAAGGTTAAGTATCTGATAGTCGACCGCGTTACGATTATCTTTAACTATCAAGCATTCTTGAGATGATTTGCTGGCCGCTAATGCACAATTCGACATTAAGAGGGTCGCTTTTTCTAATTATATAAACAGGTTCTTGCGTCCCGAACGTTCAAATTTGCGCTACTAACTCGGTTGGGAGAGAATTTAGAATTTTCTGTAAAACCATGAACCACTTATCGATTTTACCGAGAGACAGCCTGAACTTTGATAGTAGGTTCATGAGTTTCCTGCTCTCTTCTTTGCGTCATCTCCAGGCGACAGTATACATTTTTTGAAGGCAGAGTAAAAGCTTGATTCCGAGTA
>JBBNEX010000439.1:0-29210 GCA_038021265.1 Cyprinella venusta
TCTCTCGCACCTTATTGGATTACGTTTGTATGGCATAGCTGAGGAACCTACTTGGGTGTCTTTCTGAAACGGTTCACTCATCTCCTGAAGCCCAGATAACAGTCTAATATCCGTACATATCTTTTTAGGTTATTGAATACACTACCTTATGTATCGTAGAGCCGAAACTAGCCAGGGTTAAAACAATGTCAACGTCAGTTTTTCTCGAATACGTTTGTCCTGTGATATCAAAACTGGATTCAAAGTCTGCATATTTGGTAACTAAGGCATCAAGTTCTTTGACCTAAAATCAATAACAGAGATATTAAATGGCCATAAATTAAAAATTTTCGAATCCTTTTTTAGACGCTTTCTCATCAATTTCTAATTTTAAACTTATGATTCTATGAAAAATAAAATTTATTATTTTTTAAAGGTTTTTGAGTTGAAAGTCTAGAGTTTGTATTTTGCGTTATATTCTAGTACGCTCACGTCCAAGAACAGAATATTATACTTTATAGCGTGTAGACGCGTAAATTAGTTGAAAAATACAAAATGCTGAACAATGAACGCAATCGACGAATACAGCATGCATTTTTAAATAAAAAAATGAATGATACTGATGTTCTGCGCGTATATGGATCTAAAAAGCGAATAATTTGTGCAGATTGATGTCGTGAAAAGAATGCTACTGTTATTATAATTCATATTGAAATTATTCACCGCTCTGTCTGCATATATGAGTGCGTTTACCCATGCCTAAAATATATAAAAACGTAAACTTTATGTTACCCTGGTTGATATAGGATGACTAAAATTATTAATAGTTGGTAGTTTTTTGAATTAATCTCTGAGACTAATCAATGATGTAGCATCGGAGTATATGGCTATTAAGGCAATGCCAAGTTATAATGGATTTCGATTTCAAGGATTCGCGAGTTAACGATTAATATAATTCTTCCGACGCTCCTGTATTTGTGATTTGGCTTATTAATATAAATTAAAACCAAAAGCAAAAAAAAGTAATATAATAAGGCCAACTAAATATGTTTTCTCGTATTTAAAAATTGGGCTAGCGCCAAAATTAAATTGAATTTCTCTGTCGAATAAGAAGTCAGAAATTATAAATGAGTTATATATGATGTAAATGTTAAATAAAAAATTAAAAATTAAAGGAAATGAAACGAAATGAAACGATAGCGTATAAATAGAAGCTAATTAAAAAAGTCCTGCGTGGAATAAGGCCCGCTTATATCTGTTTTGAAAAGTTCGATTCTTTTTATACCCGGAAGGGAATATTATCAACTAAATTAATTAATCTAGTGCCTTTCAGGAAAGTAATAAGCATTATTTGAAAAGGTTGAAAACTTGCAGGAATGAAAAGAAGCGACAATAATGCGTAATTTTTTTTATTAGATATCACAGTGTAAAAAGAATTTGGTTCTTAAATATTTACGCCAATTTCTCTGTATCGTTTATCGAAAAATAGTTGATTATATAATTATTATGAGATACATTGAGAAGTTTATCTAACGATTTTCATCAGAATTTTTCCACATATAGTGTAGGGACCTGAGAATCGTAAATTTTTTTTCGAATCGAATTAGAAAAGAATCGACAACACGCATGCTTTTATTTTTGCCTTCAACCTTAACGGCAAATTTAATACTGTAATCAAAATTTATTCAAATGTTTAAGGTAAAAATAAATATAATCGAATGAATCCACTGATTATGGAACAAATATTTGATAAAATATGTTAGTTATGCTTCTGAATGAATTTAATAATATTTTAACCAGATATGCATCGATCAATAATGGAGATATACTCAGCGTAGGCATTTAAGAAATTATTTCGTTTTAAATTGTATATTAAATTTATAAAATTACAAATATTAGCCTCTACTCTTCATTTCTAAAAATTCTCTACGTTTTCAAAGAATGCAGATTGAGTCCTGAAAGGAATTAGACATTTTAATTTAATTAATGATATTGCCTTTCAGCTATATAACGATTCAAAATTTTCGAATCAAATATCGAATATTCGCAAGGCCCTAATATTCCTGCGTCTGCGGTGTGCTATAATTTAGATTTTAAATGAATTAATTTAGTTAAAAAGATGAAATGAAATTCAGGTATCTACCTTGGAATTGTCTCCCTGAAAAAGGGTGAGAAAGGATGCTTGCGTACCGACTGTTCCTTTGCATCCTCGAAATTTTATCGTACGTCTTAGACGACTTAGATTGTGAAAATCTGTAACTAGATCACTGCACCAGAAGCTCGATCTTTTACCAACTGTAGTTATTTGAGCAGGTCTGCAATAAGAGAAAGAGCAAACTGAAAATGAGTATAGCCAAGTGTGGGTAAAGATTTATATTTTTCTGCAAATTCTGAAAGAACCTTGATACAATTTAGTAACTTAAAATATAATAACTAGTTGACTTTTGGAATCAATATATCTAAAGCATCTCTAATTATAGTCAAATCCTTTTCTTATAAATATTGATTACAGCGTTGTCTGTTAAATAACAGGAAGTAGCTCCAAGGTGCATAATACCAGCTGCGTTCGGACAACAGGAGGCAAAAACTTTTAAATGAGCCATCACGTCATGTTTAGTTGCACGCTCTTCCTCATTTGCCAAATTGAAATCAATATTTTCTAGATTTCGTTCCATTTCTGCTATTTGATCGTCAGATATTTTAATTCCGAGTTGCTAAATTTTTAATAGTTAATAACTTTTTGTGATTTAGCCAGAAACAGCCATAACTTCCTCCATGTTATGACTTTTCTCCTCTCAGAAAAATTAAAGCACATTTCATGGCTAGCATATCTTCTCGTGAGAGGAGTTGCATAGACGTCATAGGAATTACCCTCAGCTGTGGCTGATGTCGACATTTTAATTGTTCATGCGTGATGATTATAATGATGCCCAATTAAGATAAAAATCCTTACTGTTGTGCTAAAAATCATTCTAAAAGAGATCTCTTAATATGCTTGAAGCTTAAAAATACAAATTATTTTGTGACTCCAGTGGAAGGTATAAAAGATGAGCATGCAAATGATATAAATCACTGATAAAATATCTCTAGCTGATTTATCAGCATAATATTGACCATTTTTTATTGATATCTTTTGAAAACTAACCTCTTTAATATTTGAATTTGCCTAATTTATCATTTTTTTTACTGATGGCATCAAAGAGAAATATAAAAATATGTATTTTGGCTAGAGTACTCCCTTTTGTTGATTATAAGAAAATAAATAAAGCTACTTGCAATCCTAAGAAAGGAAAAAAAACTTAGTTAATTAGTTTATAAAAATGTATTCTGTTATGTTTTAAACGCACGCCTTTGTATTGTCAAAGAACTGCAATTTTTCGGAAGTTTTCTTTCATGATTATTGTTTCTAGAATAAATCATAAATAAAGCAATTTTGGTTTTCAATATTGCCGTGCCCTGCGAAATATAATTTTATGAAAAATTAATTACAATTGAATCTTATAACTTATCGATCATGGTTAATTTGCCACACCAGTTCTTCGTCGAGATGCGGTCAAAATTGTACATCTCAACTGTAAATTTATTAAAAAAATAATTTCAGCCCTATTATATAACTTCAATATGGTATCAATGTTTACAATAAATATCTTTCCCACATATTTCAACAAGTTCCTTGTGTGTTTCTGGGCTTAAAATTTTGCCAGTAACAAAGCCACTTTCAATGATGAAAAAAAAATTAATTTCAAGTAAGAATTTGTGGTGCCCAGTCCCACATAATCCCGTTATCTACCGCATCCGTGGCGCATACATAATATAACGCTTAAACTGTAATACATTGTCATATTTTTGCTTCATGTCTTCATTTTTAAACGAAAGAAACCATCTAGAGCAATCCATAGTTACTAATTGGATATGCCCCCAGGTACTACGGAATAGGCATTACAGAATTATTTGTGATTTAATAAAAAATCCATCCTGAGCATTTTTTATGGTCAAAATTTTAAAAATACTATTTTTGCGCAATTTTAGTTTTTTTTTTTTTTTTTTTAGTAGGTTGAGAAACCACTGGTCAAATGCTTATTTATTCGCATGCGGATTCTCACTCCGCCGGTCGCCTGGGGTATTAGCTCTTAAATCAAAACTATTTTAGTAAATATATATCAAATATTATGTATCTTAACCTGCTGTCAGCCCCTATAATTTTTTTATTTTTTTTTTAATCTTATATAATTTTTAATTTCTTTTAATATTTTTTTATAATAAATAATAAATATTTTAAATGACGACCGATGATTTAGGCGCCTGACTGTCAGGCAGTGCCACAAGGGCTAAAACTCAACCTACCCTAGTTCGAAGAAAGAGCAACCCTGCCCGGTGGGCTTTGGTTCTCGGAGGAACTTTTATGGGTCAAGAGCAAATTTTTAATATACGAATAGTACATGTTCGAAAAAGACTTGCAGGTTGCAATAAATTTAACTTTTGCGTCTTGACCCATTGCTTCGCCTCCTACGAAGCCAATCAAAAAAGATAAGTCGAAAATAGGGTTTACCTCTGAATCCGAGTTAGGAAAATCATGGGAAAATATTGTACGGGGAGCGATAAAATGGGGGCAATCATTAAAAATATGTAAAAATTGATTGTTAGGCACGGGATTGTTGCAAAAAATGCATTCATTAGACTGTGTACTAGATAAATTATTTATATATTTTTTATAGCATATTTTTTTTATTTTTAAACCATTAACCCGGCATTTAAAGAGAAAATTGAAGCCTATGTTTCGTTGAGGGTTTAATCTACTTAACGAAATCCAATCCCTAAAATTATTTTTATTGATATTATTATTTTTCCTAAAAGAATTGGTTAAATTACTTTTGCTAAACGCCTTAGATTGTAATACCTTATCTGATACCTGTCTTAAAAAGTCTTTTGCCTCAGCAGTCTTTGTATTTAAAAAAGTGTCGCATATCGTAAAAATCTGGGGAGACTTTATTTTTAAAAATCGACTAAACCAATATAGTGTTCCTGTGACCCATATTTTCCTTCGATTAACGAATTTAGATTGAATTAAGTCCTTGATATAAGAATCAATTTTATTATATTTGATAAAGGCTCGTGATCTGTTCCTTGCAATTAAAGACGCCAATGGTAATATATCTGCTTCCTCTCTTATGGCGTCTAAAGCTACTGTTTTTCCTACCTTATAGCAAATTCGAAGTGCCTAATCTACAATTGACTGGAGAACACCAACACGTTTTGTGGCCATACCCCATAGTTCCGAACCATATAGAAGTGTAGGGATTAAAATGCTTTTAAAAATTCTAATTTTAATCCATAGCAGAACAAAAGATTTATATAAATAGCTTTTAAGCATGTTTAGTTTTTTTGCACCTACCTGTTTCCTATCAGATATTAAACTATTAAATGAAAGATAGTTGGTAATAAGGCAACCTAAATAAGTATAATCGTTTGAAATTGTAATTTTGTCTTTTCCTATGAAGAAATTGTCTGTTGTTTCACCCTCATAGTTTAAAATTAAAATCGCGCATTTAGATGAATTAATTTTCATTTCGTTATTAGTTGCCCAAATATTAAGCTTTTCTAACATTATTTTAAGGCCTATATCGGAGTCTGAAAAAAGAACAAGGTCATCAGCATATACAAGCCCCGGAATTTTAAAATTAAGCCCTGGTACCGTAACTCCCTGGTCAGTCATATTCTCAAATATGTCATTTATAAAAAGATTAAATAAGGTTGGTGACAGTGGGCACCCCTGCCTTACGCCTCTGCCTAGTTTAAAGGAATCAGTGAACAAGTCTGTATTAGGTATTCGTACCTTTGCTGTGGATGTTGCGTAAAGATCAGAAATTATGCGTACTAATTTGTTAGGAATGCCTATCTTGTGCAACTTATCAAAAAGAATGTTGTGGGGAACAGAGTCGAACGCTTTGTAAAAATCTACAAAACAAGTGTGAGTGCTTGCCCCACTTAAAGAACGGCGTTTACACATTTCAAAAAGAGCAGTTACCTGAGACATTGTTTCCTGTTTTTGCCTAAAACCAGCTTGTGCCTTAATTAATTTATTACTATGGTTTAAGACAATACGGTTATTAATTATTGTGACCAGGATTTTAAGAGCTGAATTAATCAAAGAAATACCTCTATAATTATCTAAAAGAGAAAAGTCGCCTTTTTTTGGGATGGGGATTATAATTGACTCATTTAAATGTTTATCAAATGATTCACTGTCCCACATTTCTTTTATAAGTTTGCAATTTTAGTTAAAAGCTTGAAATTGCCTCTTATTTTTTATGTGAAATAGCGTCTGGTTGAATTTTTAAAGATGGGTTTAAGGATCTAAAAACGAGTAATGTAATTATTTTTAATTGAATGCGCACACTTCTGTTCATTATATTTATCAAAACCGTTAATTTATATTTGCAAGGTGTTCAAATAGGGTCCTGCGAATATTCTATTCAAAATCGAATTTAAAACATGATTCGAATTCGTATAAAAAAAATGAGATTTGATTCGAACTTTTATAACCGTAAGAGATGACAGGAAATGATACTAACAAAATTAAAATATCGAGTGACTTTAAGTTGTCAATAAGCATCCTTTGAAAACGTAGAGAATTTATAGAAACGAAGAGAAGTGGGTAAATATGCGTAATTTAATGACTAAATATCAGTGTAATGATTATTAATTTCTTTAATATCTACGCTGAATTTTTCTGAATTGTTCATCGATACAGAGCTGATTAAATAATTATTAAACGCATTCAGAAACATAAATAATACTTTTTGTAGGGTAATTTTTTCATTATTAGTGGATTTGCTCAATTGAATTTATTTTTAACTTAAATATTTAAAAAAAGTTTAATTAAAATGAAAAATTTGCCATTTAGGTTGAAGCAAAAATTTTAAGCTTGCGTGTTGTCACCTTGATTCGAAAAAAAATTATGATTCGCCGGTCCATATGTTTATATAAAAATAGATAGCAGCGTTTGAGTAATTTTATCACAAAAGGAAGGAAAAACATTAAAGTTTACACGATAAATTAAGAGTGTTTAGAATCAAAAGATAGGCTCGAGTATTACAGGATGCTGGGATAAAAAGAAAATAGCTTGATTTATATTAAAATTTGAGCGCTAACAAGCGCAAAAACTTCATCTTATAGTATATGTATACATTTTACTAATGATTTTATGAAATATTTGTCTTTTTTGACACATGCAGTTCTTAAAAAAGAAAAACACCTAAGGTAATTTTTTCCGACATTTAAATTTCGAGTGCATGCGTATATATTTCGCGGTTAAATAAGAATCTTTGGGTATTCCTTAATTTGGTGGTCCGTGCGCGCGCAGACCATTAAAAATGTCGAAATTAAACTTTACAAATTAATCTTAAATCATGCTGAATTTCAATCTTTTTTACTTTCAAAAAATCTAATTATTGACGCTGACCGAGCAAATCAGCAGCAAGTACGATGCAGAAATCGTAACTGCACAAATCCATCTGCAGGATTTAAGCAAGAATTTCGAAAAAGAAAATTGTCCATAATAAACTTATCTCGCCTAGAGAAGGAAGGTCAAGATGTTCATTCTTTACCAACACTAAGGTGCCTATCATGTAGAACCCACCTTTCTCCAAGAACACAAGGATTTTTATCATATTTAGATATTAAAGGCAGGGCGAATAGCAAGCTATCTCCGGAAAAGATAATCCAAATCATTTTTCATTGGGCTTCCAAACAAAGCATATCCAATTCCGTTGCCCTTTTAGAAGTATCCGAGACAATTTTGATTGATTGGCAGAATCATTGCAGAACTGTCTGCCATATATCTAATACGGCTCATTTCAGCATTCATAGACTCGGTGGCGGAAACGGTGTCAGAATAGGTAGCGATTTGCCTGAAATTGTCGTCCAAATAGACGAGACTCTTTTGAGAGGAAAAAGGAAATATAACCGAGGCCGAATTCTCGCAGGAAATCAAAATATTACGCCAGAAGAAAGAAATGCCTGGAGAATTATGCACCAAAATGAAAGCATAAATCCTGATAGGAATCACGGAATGCGGATAGAGGGTCCCTGGGTGTTTGGGATGCTCGAATATACAAAACAGGAGGACGGAACATATAAATCTGGTGAAGCCAGATTATTTCTTGTAGAAAGGAGAAATTCTGAAACGCTATTGCCAATTATAAGGCAGCATGTTGCAGAAGGCAGCATGGTCTGGAGCGACGATTGGGCTCCATATAGACAAATTGGAAATAATGATGGGTTGTTCCATGAAATAGTAAACCATAGTCAAAATTTTGTGTCCCCGACAGGAGCTCACACTCAGAACATTGAGAGGCTATGGGCTTAGTTGAAGTATGATATAATGAGATGTAAGCATGGAACTTCATCAAACTTATTAGAATCTCATTTGCACGAATTTAATTGGCGCAGTCGAAATTCACGGGACATTTTCCAGATGTTTCAGGACTTCCTTACGGAGGCCGGTAATTATTACCCAATAATTTTTTACTAAATATTAAATTAAAATGTTGTAACTTATTCTTTATTGGCGTAATACGGAGTGTTAATTTTGTTTTAAAGGGGCTAAAAATAAACTTTTGATAATTATATCGCCATTTTTAATGGTCTGCGCGCGCACGGACCACCAAATTAAGGATTACCAATCTTTGTTTCTTTATATGAAAAACTGTGAGGCCGAATGTGACTTATATTTATGCTCAGATGAAGATAAACTATTTCGGTTAGAAAAGTAAATTTTTATCTGAATCAAAGTAATTTAGCAAAGAGCATCGAATCTAAGAATTTAAAAATTATTGGCGAAGCCATCAAATTTTCCCTAAGCGAATGCATGAAATTCTCTAAAAACTTCTTCAACGATTATAGACTTCTGCAACACATGATTAAATTGGTAATTATTATACTAATAGATTCAGTCTAATTATTTCAAAAATGATTTTGAATATTATGAAAAACTCTTTCAAATGGGGCTATTCAAAAATAACAAAAAATTTTTTGATGTCTGGATTACTACCTGCAAAAATGGTCTCGAGCAGGAAAGAATAATACACTACCGAGACATGAATTGTAATTCAAATAATAAATTATTTAAATTTACATCTTTAACATCTTTTTTGATGTCATTCGATGATGAAGTGTCAAATGAAGAATTCAGAGCGGCATTATACGTCAGCCAGAAGTCAGAAAATCTCTACGATCGACATCTAATATTAAACTTTAAAGAAAATTATCAAAAATTCATAACAAAATCTGACAATGTTAACTGGGACCAACTGATGGACGATACTTTCAATAAAACAATTTTAAAAATAAAACCAGTCGTTTCTTGTGCCACTCCTACCGTTAATACAATAGAAGCTCAGCGTTTTATGGACTATTTAATCCACAAGCCTGCTTTTGATAGCTCTGACGAAAGTGATGGTATTTAGTTTTATGTTTAAAGATTTTTTTACTAAAGTAACATTAAAGACAGAGGAAAGCGCTCTTCACAAGAGCCTTAATATTTTGGATGTGTGGGAGAGTCCAGTCAAGCCTGTTATCATACCCGCCAACCGACCTTACGTTTACACCCCAAAACCTTCAAATCACAAACCTAATAAAAATGAAAAAATTATTCCTTCAACATTGACATCCGGATGTATTACTTCTTGTAGCACCATGAATTCTTGTGAAAAATTTACAACCTCTAATAGCCATACTCTGGCTAAACCTACGATTATTACTCCATTTGCGCGGTTCCAAATGCTATTTTTAAATAAAAAAAACGAAAATAATGCTGACAGGTAGGTTTATTTATCATAAAAAGTGGCGGTACACAGGAAAATGGCCCTACCGATGATACAATACAGATAAATTTCAACAATTTAGCTTCGTCTCATCGGACCTCTACACCTAGTTCGTTCAAAGTCAGCATAAAATTTTTATCTTAGTAAAATTTTAACAACGATAATATCACAAAATATGGAAATCAAGGTTTATCGTATTACACGAAAGCTCCAACGATACATTTAGTTACTTTTATAATTAATTTTTGTTTATTAAACTGTGCCATGGTCTTTATTTAAATTTATTAGAATTTCGATGCCCCTTCGTGAGTTTAATACTTCTTGTTTTAGTTGGTATTAGAATGATCTTTTTATTTTGCATGCAAATTCAGTTTTTTTATGCCAGGCCTTTGATTTGTTTATCCTGATAACTCGCGTCACTTTATCATCGTTGACCAAGAGGTCGCAAGTTACGTGATGGTTCAGTGGGCGACGCGTAGGTCAAGTAGAAAACTGCTTGAGTCTATCATCTCTTATGTCTAAGCTGAGTTGGGGATGGGGAATGTTAATCATATAATTAGCAACAGCTTGATCCGGACTCCATGTATTTTCAAAAAATTCACGTACTTGATAGTGGTATTTTGACCAGGGAGAGTGAGAGTAAGTAATGAGAAAGATTTAAAAAGGCGGTTTAAGCAAACTAAGGTTTTCCAATATAATTTTATGTTACCGCTTTTAATTTTTCAATTCATAAAGCAGCAAAGAAATATTTAAATCGAGGAGCTGCTGACAAAAAAATTTTTTTTCAATGTTGGCCATGCTAAAACGTTAAGCCTTGTTTTTCGTACTTTAGTGGTCAAAATTTTGAAATTAGGGTACAATAACTTGGCTGTTCGCCTTTCAAGTATTTTGATTGAAAGACCAAGGATACAAGAAATTCAAAAATATTTTCAAAAAAACATTTTAAATTCGACAAAATTTTTTTGTAATGTTTGAATTTTTCATATTTTTTTTAATCTAAGCCAGATCGCTTAAGCCATACTGGACTAATTTTCGTTTTAACAACGTGACCAAGAAATGCAAATTTTATGTCGCCGAAAAATTCATTTAAATTTTGAAAACGGTGTGATATCTAATCTAACCACGTGTAATTATTAATCATCTTTTTTTTCCTGCAATATGATGCATTGAACCAAAATTACAAGGGTTCATACATCACACAGTTGACATACCTGAATTTTTAGATGTGGTACTCAGTAAAATCAGTTTAAAAAAATAATAGTAACAATTTTAGATGACTTAAACAATAAATTTAACTTTTAGTTTCATAACGAGCATACTAAAATAACAAAAGCGGCGACGTTAAAAATTCTCTCCTCAAAGATAAGCGTGTTCGTTAAACGAACATTGGTCCTCTATGGTACTGATAGCGCATCTAATATTTTATTAAATTTTAAGTGCTTATGAAGGTGAAAAGTTAAAAAATAATTGATTAAAGTTTCTTTAAATTGTGAGAATCTATTAAACTAATTCTTGAGGAAGACTGTTGAAATAAAAATAACATTGTTTCGGATGTCCCTGTGACCAGTTGTTCTCTACTTTCCATTTGAACAGTTACTAATTCGAATTCTAAGCCGCGCAAAGTGATGATGCCTTGGTAATTGACGACAAAAAGATGACTGATAAAAAAAGACTAAGCGCAAGAAAAAGTCCATTCATAAGTTTATAAGGTCACAAACGTTTGATCAGCGAATTCCGAAATAGAGACATATGAGCCTGATAGATAAAGATGGCTCTTTATCAGAGAAAAATTGTTTCCCACTATTCTACACTGATTACCCAAGTCAATATTTTGTTACTGAGAATGTAAAATATATAGAAAAAGTAATTGTCAAACGTTTGACGTGACAGATGATGAAATAGTTTAATTTGGTGGAATAAAACGTCAAAATGATTATCAAATTCTTTTACTTCTAGGTCTTTACTCAGTATTTCCCAACCGTTTTTGTGCCATGCCCCGATCCGGTGTTGTATTAATATTTTTATCTACGAATCTTGTTCAAATTGTCCCAGTTGAGATTAAATTAGCCTTGTTGAAATAAAATTGCCCGCCAGCGTGTCGTGCGCTACACAGTTGGAAACACTGCATTAGCTGGTCATTGGACGAATATGTTTAGCTTAAAATTGTGTCCAAGGCCACGCCTCTTAACAAATGGCAATTTATCAAACGGTATCTACGTTTTAAACGTATAAAAACTAGCCGCGTGATGGTAGACTTTGCCAAAAACACACTTTACATGTAAGTAAAGGGAAAAAAACGCCACTGTCAAAAAATTTTTGCCATCTTTTGGTGATTCATCATCACCGTGAAATATATTTTGATCGAATTTTATTTCTTTAGTAGTATGAGCAACTACTCGTCAAAAGCTTTTTAATTCACGAAGATTATCACACTCTCAGTTGCTGAGGGTATTAGCACAATCAAACATATAAAAATATGAATTTTTTTTTACTAATACATTGATAAATGACACCTAATTATTTCTTCGTCTGATATAGGGGTAATTGGCTTTAGGCTAAAACTCATCCTTGCCAAGCTCAAAATAAGAGAAATCCTGTCCATTGCACTTAGGCTTTAAGACAAGTGAGCATTCATACTAATAAATAATGAAATTTCGGGAAAATTACCTGAAAACTGAACGAACAATTAGGTAATGTTTTTTAATTAGCTAAAGGGCGATCGGAACTAAAAAATACTGAATTAGGTAAAGTTTTAGAAGTAATTATACATTTATGCCATGTAGGTATGTATTGATTAATTTCTTACAATTTTAGTATTTCTCATCGTTCCAGTAGCCAATAAGCTCAATTTGCGCAAAACCAACATTAGCAAATTTTATCCTTTATGTGGGAATCATGCAAAACCAACATATATACTCCTAAACATAACCAAAGGCTCAAATTATTGTTACAGTATATATGTAGCATTCTAAATAAAGATTTGGCCCAGAACGGATCAGTAAATTTTAAATGGACGATAATTTAATAGACTGGGAATGTTGTAGAAGTAGGTAGTAGGGCCATACAGATATAAATTACATAATTAAATTTAGATTGAAGAGGTTTTGCTTATAGAGATTTTAAGGTTACACGTAAATTGACGTTGAAATTAATTGATTCTAACAAAATTTATAAAATTGGCTGGAAAATTGCTTATTTTTTAAGTTTACTTTATGATCAATATTGATGTCAGAAAATAGATATATTTCTGGTTTTTTAGTGTTTTTTACATATTAAGAGCGGTCAAACTACATAAATACTGACAAAAATATATATTAGGTATATTTTGGTGAAGGTTTGCAGTACCTCATGTGAATCAACAGATTTTTTACAGGTGATTCGTCATTAGACTGTGTGTATGTTTAGATCTAACTAAGTCAGAGTTTTTTTTTAAAGTAATTATTATGATATTTTCGGACATCAGGGTTAAAACAAGTCCACACCTGATGCTATTATTTTGAAATAAAATGATCATTTATGGTGGTTTACAACCACTCGATAACTTATAGAGGATGGTCTGTAAATGTAGTTTATTGTTGTATATAATAATAAATTTGTGACATCTGGATAAAAATATAATCTTTGAAACTGAAGGTTACATATATCAGTTTAAAAATTATATATAATTTAATAAATATGAAAATAACTTGGTTCCAACTTCAAGAAGTTTTCAAACTGATGTTTTGTTCGTTTTAATTAGTGCCATTCAGATGCAAGAAATGCCGCGCCAGTGCGGCTGATTTCTGATGGTTTTCGATGTTGATGATTTGAAACTTCCTTCTAGTTTGAAAGAATTTTTTGATGATAATAGCTGCGAGTCAGTTGTTAAACTTACATGGTTTTTATCATACAACTTTAAATCTATGATGGAAGCGTTTAAAAAAAAGGATTTGCAAAAAAATTCTCAATTTTTATATGTTTTAAAAAAATTTGTCTGGGAGAAGATCTATTCTGCAAATTATTCAGAAGTTGAGGAAGCATGGTTTCAACTTCATGCTTTCCTTTCATTTATAGATGGTTATACTCTTCTTAAAGATGGTCACTGGAGAAAAGCACTTAGCGTTCTCGATAATGGAATCCTAGTTGGTGCTCCCATATATAAAAAACTTCTACATCATTTCATAGATCACATTAGATCAAAATATTTTCATGAATTGTCCGATTCCACAGAGTATCTCACAAACTACGTTGTATCAAATATTTTTATTCCACTGCCTCCATCAACAGAGAATAGAATTAAAATAGAGAGGAAAAAGCTCTCTCTTGGTGATTTTATCAACGATTATTATAAAAAATGTCCAGTTATCATCGTCGATGCTATGAAAGACTGGCCAGCAATGTCTCGCAACAGATGGAGTCTTCAATATCTAATAAAGTAAGATAAATGATAAAATGAATTAATTTTATTTTGAATATGATTATATAAAAATCTAATTGCCATGATTTTTACTCTAATAGAGAATTTCCATCATAAACCGGTAAAATTTCGTTTTAGATATTCTCAAAATGTGAAATCACATAATTTTTCGTTGTTTATTGCTTAGGTTTCATTTTTTTAATTAAATGCTGTCTTTCATCATTTACAGCTCAATATTACTAATTTTTCCTATTGATTACCACAATAAGGATTCGATTGTTTTGTGTACTGCCGGGGGGGGCTGTTAAATAAATAAAAGTTATACGATAACAAAATTTTTACGAATTATCATTTAAACTCTCAAAAATTTGAATTGTAAATAAAATGATTTTTGCGACCTACACCTCCACAAGCGGTAACCTCAAGAGTACCTCACAAACCTTAAAAATTGAATTGATATTTCACCTCTTTGAAATATTCGTTTTAAAATTTTATATAATAAATTAACTCTTTATATTCCTTGATTTGTGTTTTAACCTATTTCTCAAACCAATTCTTTGAATTTTTTTTAAATTTGATAATTTAACATTCGATTCTTGATTGACGCCATGTCATGCATTTTTTTCGATTTTAAACGAAATGTAGTGACGTTCTTCTTAGAATTTCTCATAATGCTAGGAGTTGCCGTTTCTTTTAGTTTGAAATCTAAAATGTTAAGCCTATTCTACTCCATTTTTATAAATAAACATTAAATATCCCTAAATAATCGCAGTATTAACGTTGCCATATAATAAGATTCAAACCCTTAAAAAATGTTATAAGGGTTATCAATTAAATTTAGATTTCTTCTCATTTTTAATATTTTATTTAAAAACTGAAACATCAAAACAGTTTTAAACAATCCTATTGGTTTTTGACACCGGAAAATTCCTCATTTTTTCTAATCTCAAAATTTAACTACGTATTTTTGGTCATGATCAAGATGTTAAAAGATTAAAATTAGTATGCTGATGCGCTGATTGTTGATTTTAAATGGCAAAATTTTCTATATTTTTCCCAAATTAAAAATAACGATTAATATAATGGTTTAAAAAAGATATTTCACCAAATGATCAGTTTCATATTAATTATTACTAAAAAGTAACACATTTTTTATTTTTATAAAATTAATATGGTTTTTTACGTTTTGTTGTCTCATGCAAACCATAATCGTATGGATTATGCTTTAACTTTTTATTAATTTAATATTCAAAATAAAACTTTCATTTATAATCTTAATAATTATTTCTCGAACTGAAATTCCATATTTATCGTTAAAAATATTTTTACCGTTTTAAAAGATTGTCAGAATTGCATATTATCGAATTTAACCATCAATCAAGTTTCTTCATGCTTTCTAAGATAACAGACTTTGTGAACTGTTAATTTGTTGATTAATAACAATTTTCGAGAGATTTTTTATAAAATGTACGACTAATTATTTTTAAATTATAACCTTTATTTGTTTTGAAATAGGATCTCCTAAAAATGCATTTTTTGAATACTCAACTGCGCTGTCTCAAAAGTAATAAAATTTCAAAACAGATTGGTCACTTTCTGCACACTCTGCTGCTTATATGATTCTTATAATTATTTAACACTAATATGATTTATTTGAATAAATCAATCTGACATATTGAACCTTTTTGTCCATTCAGTGTTTATTGGCATTTTAATTCAAACAAGATCATTAAAAGCATTTATGGGCTTCTCTTAAGAAATTCGAACCTTCCAAATTATTTTTGTCAATTAAATACTAAAAATTTGGTATTCAATACACAGTCAAAATTTTCCGTTTTTAGTCTTGTTTTCGAGATTTTTACTAGTCATGGATCAATTACTCGCTTTAAAATCTTCAGAACATAATATATAGGAAGGATAAAATGTAAAAACCGATTTTATCGTTCCTGCATTAAAGACTCCATAATAAATTATTTTATATAATGATCCATAAACTAAGTTAATTTAATTTTAAAAAATTGAGTGCAACATTTGATTGCCTTACCTTTCTAATATGATTTTTGTAAAAGTAACTAGCCAGATTTTTGAGTTTTTATGTTATCATTAATACTAAATTTCCAAAAGGCTATGTTTATTGCATTAATTTTAATTAAATTCATCACATTTAAGGATTGCTGCCGGACGAAATGTTCCAGTTGAAATCGGCTCAAAATACACAGATAAAAATTGGTCGCAAACTATAATGACAGTTGAAGATTTTGTTAAATCTCTTTCAGAACCGAATGATAAAAAAACGTACCTGGCCCAACACTCAATTTTTAAGCAAATACCACAGTTGAAACGCGACATAATGTATTCTTAAAACAATAAAAATAAGAGATCCTATTTATTGTTTTACAAACCAAACCATTGAAAGTCCTCAACGTAACATTTGGATCGGACCTTCCGGTACAATAAGTCCGCTTCACACTGATCCATACGATAACATTTTTTGTCAAGTCGTTGGAAAAAAGTATCTGCGTTTGTACTCTCCATTGTGCAACCCCTTCATATATCCACACCCTAATGTAATGCTTAACAATACAAGTGAGGTAAAAAACATTCACTAATCAGGTTGATCTTGACAATGTGGATCCTGAAGCATTCCCCGGTTTTCAACAACTTAGTTACTATGATTGTATTGTCAATGAAGGTGAAATGCTCTACATCCCAAAACTTTGGTGGCATTATGTCAAGTCGCTCTCCATCAGTTTTTCAATAAGCTTCTGGTGGAATACCACATAAAATCTTAGAATCTTTTAGCATGATTAACAAAGGATTAATACTTCGATCTATTGTATGACACACAGATATACGATTTTTTGTATTTACCTCTATAACATCATAATTCTTAAAAAATAATCACTTTCTAAAAAATCTTGGTCATAGGCAAACCTATGTAGAAATTTATGATTGTTCTTCCATGTAAGGCCAATTGAGTAAAGAATTAATTCTTAGGTAGAGAATAGACGTTTGTGAATATTTAATTTATGGCCGTAGTTGAAAGTCGTCTGTATATGCCAGTTCAACGCAACCTTTTCTACTTTGCGGAACATAAAAATTGATTAATGTTATTCTTAAATTGATACAGAATCGTTACTGTTAATTTTTGTTCTTTCACTCGTTAAAAACCAAACGCAAAATAGTGTCCGTATTTAATATTAGGATAAAGATAATAAATTATACATTGCGATTTTATTTACTGCGTAAAATTGTATCGTTAATAGATATTCGACAAAAATGAGGCACTGTTGCCTGGCAGCCAATTTGACATCAATTACATTATACAAATGTATTGTAGTCATCCTTTCAATTAATTTTTTACTATCTTCTATAGGATTTATAGAGCTTTTGTCCTCGTTTTTGATGATACATTTAAAGTACGTTGAATTTGACGTCAGCAAACAATTATGGAGAACTCTTATATCCTAGTGATAAAAATTGTATGATAAATATAAAAATGATTAAATTTAAGAAATAATTGTGTTATTGTAACTGAATTAACTTTTATTTATGTTTTTGTTTTAATTCTATTGCAGCCATAATTAGACACGAAATTCAGGTACATTCACCCCGTTTAAACCGCTAAAATTTTATTTTTGCATTTCAAATGTGGCGGTTTAAACGGGTGGCGGTTTATAAAGATTTTATGTCGAAACACTTTATTTAAAATATCAATCCAGATTTTATTATTTTTTCGCATAATTTTGTGACATACCAAATATTATGATCTCAGTTGCGTTTTTTTAACATGGTTGAATCTGTTAACCGATCTTGTAATATAATCGAGCAAATTTTACTATTCATTTGTGTAAATCATTTTCAAAAATCGCAAACAGATTACTCTTTTATCTTTTCTTTTGTTTCAACTAAGTTTTCATGAGAGGAAATTATCTCACATGCTTCTTTTACAACGCACATTAATTTATCATCAGCACAATCTCCAAAACAATAAACATCCTTATCAATATCAAAATATACATTGATATCCATTGGATTTTCTACCTAAAGGATTCGAATATTGCTGAATTTCAATCAAATTTATCTTGTTATCAATAATAGTCTTGCTTTAAATGTCAATAAAAAAAGATATTCCCCATGAATTTTTAATCTTTTTTATTAATAGGCCATTTCAAGAAATGTAAACGTACAATATTACATCCCTTAATGATATAAGGTTTTATAGTCACTAAAATTGTCTATTTCTCTTTCATATATTAGAAAAACATCCTCTGCTTCTCGGCGACTATAATTATTTTTTAACGATCGAGTAATTCCAAAATCAAGTGGTTGGATAAGTTCTGATGTATTTAAGGTCAGAAATTACATTTGAATATTGCAAAGTTCAATTTTATAATGAACAGTACGATTCACCATCAGTAAAAGAATCTTCCTTTTTTTCTTTTCATGTCAAAATTAAAAGTTTATCGATTAATTGAAAAAATCTCTAGACATCTATGCTATATTCGCATCTCTACATTCGACTTATAATTCTTTGTTAAACCTAGAAAATACTCTTAACTTCGCAGATTTATCAGTATCAGTGAATTTTCTTTTGTCTTTTCCATCCATTGAATGGCACAATATCAATTTAACTCTTTCCTTCAATTATTTAAACCCATATATGCAAATTTTCCTGATTTTTTTTATAACATTGCCTTTTCTTCAGGCCAGTTTTATCCATATTATAAGCATTCCTTGCGTCGAAGTTGGAATTGGTTATTTTTCTGCCGTTAAATCCGTTCACTAGATTTTCACAATCCACAACAGCCATTTCTTCACTCATTTTCTCTGAAATTATTCCCATTATTGACTTAAATCGCTAAATAAAACCATTAGAAACTAAAATATTGACCTAACCCATGGTTTTATCAAATTGCTCTGCTTTGAATTTCAGTGTCCTGTTAGAAAATAAATTTTTCTTTTCAATTTCTTCGTCAGTCCACATGCCGATCGCCTTTTCAATCAATAGGAATTTTTAAGTTTGATTTTTTTTACGATTTTCCGAAACTTTAGGAAATTGCATAATTTTTGTGACTTTCTTTAGAATGACGGATAATGTTCTTCGGGTGATTAGTGAATTAAATTTCGATGAAAAATATTCCGCAAGCTCTTTTTGTATGATCCGTGTGTGATTTATTCTGAATTCTATGATCTTTCTTTTGGTTAAGAGTCAGCATAGATTTCCTGGGTAATAGTTGTAGTATCTAGATTTATTTTTTTCGCATATGAGTGCTGTTAGGTCATTTGTAACATTAGTATTTTTAATTTTAAATCGCCATCACGCAATTAATTTAATGGAAAAAATAAAAAAAATATGGAGGCTAAATCAAGTGTTTATTATTCTGAGTATTTTAACAAATTTATTATTAATTCTTAAAAATTGTGGCGGTTTAGGCTGATGGCGGTTTAAACGGGTTGTGGTCTAAACAGTGAGGACTGTATTTGTATATTGATAATATCTGAATCATAGCCTCATTCACATTTTCGATCATATTTGGTGTAATCAGCAAGGATTGCTCAAAAAATCGACCAATTTTTGGCGAATAGTTCCTGGACAACATGGAGCGATAAACTTCAGCTCAAATGGCAGGCGTAGCAACTTGAAGAAGAGGCGAAGAAAAAATTCTGATGATGCGCTTTGCTAACCTAATGTAAGGTGTTCAACTTTAAAAATGAAATAAATTATTTTATAAGAAACTCATCTCCAAAATCGATAATTGCTTCGCTTATTATAATGATTTACATGAAAACAGAATAAAATTGTTTCGAAGAAAAAATAGAAAACTCTAGCTGAATATGATTACGCACTAGAGTTGCTGAAAATTTTGAATAAGACTTACGAGAATGATGAGAGTGATTCCTTACCGAGGAAAATATTCCTAGACAGCGTTGAAAGTAGCACAACCCGGAAAAAACTACTTAAAATATCTTGAATATTATAGAGATGCCAAAATTTGCAATGGATTATCAAGAGTTTAAGGTGGAACAAAATAATTATTAAATTGGTTGTTCAATTGAAATAATGAATCGACTAATTGAAAAAATGGAGAGTATTAAAAAATAAATCTAAAAAATGAGAAAAAACTTTTATCACATTCAAGTCAACAAGCGCCGTTCAATCCTACCGGTTCGGAAAGTTCGAGCATATTAGAAGAAATATTCCGGTGGTAAATCGGGTGAACCAGAGGTACTCACCCAAAAACAACCCAGTTTAGCAAAACCTAGGGAATTCTAAAGTAACGGAAGTCAGAATTCGAGTAAATGAAATCAAAGTTTGTAAAATGATCGTTGATTTTGGATCAAATAAATATCATGTTCGGATCGATTTATTTAAAAATGTCAACGATATTTATTTTATCGTGGACAAAATTCTAGGTAAGTAATTGCCAGCCCGTGTTGGCACTCTAAGAAAGATTTTTGTAGTGCCAATTTTTATTATTTTTCTTGTTTAAACACAATTCAAATTGCATTTTGTATATTTTCTATAACCTTTTTTGTCCATGTGTGTGAGCAATTGATTTTCTTTATAATTTTATCGCATTAATTGATCCAAAAAATAAATCACTCTATCTTAGAATACAAAGGGATATTGACGAAGATTCCTCTTAAAACAACAAAAATAGCTCTCAAAAGAAAAATGAAATGTTGAACAAAGAAAATAAACAAACTGACAAAAAACACACTTAATGTTGATTTTCGTTTCCATTAATAATTTTACTTCAAAAATTTTCAAAAATTTTTTTATAAATGATTTAGAAATAAACAAAAATTGATTTTACTGTGCATTAGATTAACACTGGGAATAATAAATTGATTCGAAAACGATTCAAAGAAATTCTGGTAATTTAAAAACCGCTTTCCACATTAATTGATTGAAAAATTGGTAGAATTCGGCATAATTTGAGAAAGTATGTCGGAATAAGTATCACCCATCAATTTTTAATCAAGAAGAAAGACATTTTGACTAAATATTGAATATCGGAAACTAAATACCTTAGCTGAATTTAAACCGTATTTGCTTTTAAGAATCAACTAAACACTTGAGGTTCTTTCAGAAATGAAAATTTTTACATCTTTTGATTTCTCATCCGGAAACTAGGCAAATAGCGATGCACTAGGAAGATATCGCTAAAAAGCTTCAAAATGTCAATGTTGACTTTTTGAATTCACGAGGATTGCCGTTTTGACTTCAAAATGCCGCAGTTGCGTTTCAAATGACTGTGGATCAAGAAATAAAAGACTCAGGCTGCAAGAACTTCTTCTTAGTCAATATCGATGACATGATTATTTTAAGTGAATCAGTGAAAGAACATCTTATTCATTTAAAGCAAATTTTGAACGCATTAGAAAAACCCAATTCTTAAATTAAAAGAGAAAAATGTCAATCCCTAAAAATTTTTAAATGATATATGAGGTATATGTTTAAAGCAAAAAGATAATGTATTGTCTAATCTTTTGTATTTATGGTTGAGTCGTACAATACATGTCGCGACAAACAAAGAGCTCTTTGTTCGTGGCACCTCATGACAATAGGTTGCTATCTGACAGTTTTCAATCTCTGATGATGGTGTATAAACCAAAGCAAGACAATATGTGCTCGGTTAAAGATTGGTCATTTCATAACTTTGTGAAGTCTTCGACCCTTTCTTAGATTTGCTTCTTACTATATGAGTTTAAAAAAAATTATTCGAACTTAGAGGGCCAAATGCGAAAAATATCTCGAAAAAACTATGAATTTAGCTCTGACAACAAGCAGTTATTTAATACAAAAAAAATGTAAAAAATTAATAAAGTGCCACTTGTCAATCAGCCTAATTTTAAATCCTAATTCATCATCAATTTCTGTGAGTGATGCAAGTGGAGACATAATTAGTGTGGTTTTATCTCAAATAAAAGAAGGAAGAGAATATGATATTCGATTTGAGAGCAGATGCTTAACAGAAACAGAAACGTTAACACTCTTCGGGAAAAAGATAATAACTTGCAATACTTCGGATTATAAAAACGTAACTTCATTGTTTCTTGGCGCATAATTTGTCATAAGAATTGATAGTAAACCATTGTTAGGATCAATCTCCGGCTGCTAGTAGAAGATCAGCTTGTTAAATGGCTAGAATCTATATCTTATTTCTTGTTCAGTATTGTCTAACAACCAGGAGAATCTCACAACAATTGTGATGCTTTGTCATGTTGTGCCGCAATAGCTTACTACTCCAAAATTTATCATTCTGACCCACAAAATTTCACAAAAAAACAACGGCACGAAAAAAATCATCTCAATTATGGAATTAATAAAATCTAAAAGAGCATCTGAAAAATCAAAAAATTCGGGTCGCACATGGAAATAATGTCTGTTTCGTGTAAGAAAATTTGTAAAAATCGAAAATAACACATTATATTAAATATATGTTGCCGAAATCGTCACAAGAAAACAATAAGTTGGCGAAATTTTTGAAATTTCGAATATCTTGTACATTTTACACGATGGCACGGGCCATATGAGAAACGAAAAAACATTGGAAAGAATACATGATTAATTTTATTGGCCATGCAAATCAAAAGACGTAAAAATTACTCACAATCAGGCCAAAAAATGCTGCCGTAAACGACTCTTACTCCAGTAAAACCACATTTCCTGAAATGTCAATTCAGTCGTAAAATCACCATTAGAGCGAGTTGCAATGAATATTTCTTGGTCCCCTTTCTAACATTGACGATCATAAATATATATTAGTTATCGTAGGCTACTTGAACAAGTTGACAGCAATTAGTTCATTCAAAAAATTAACAAAATGGAAACAGCACGAGTATTGGTTGACAGTTTGTCTTCGAATTCCGAATTCTGACAAGCTTTCACGCTGATCGTAGTTGAAAATTTTATTTTTAAATTGATAAAGGTCATGTGTTTTGATTTTGGAAGAAATAAAAATAGAACAAAGTCCTATCATCCAAAATAAGATGGTTGACTGAAAGATTAATACGATCATAATTAGCCTAAGTTTTAAGAATTAAAAACATGAAACTAACTGTATGGAGGTGATTAATGCAGTAAAATTGGTATGCAATACAAGCGTACAAATAAGCCCTGTAATATTTTCCTACCAACCTATTGCAATAGAATTTCCTTACTTCTTGTCGACACCGCACTTAGACTCTATATAAATTCTTGAGCTGTGGAATAATTCACGTCTTAAAACAGAAATCGGAAAAATTAATGAGAAAATGAAATTGGCATCAACAAAACACAAAAAGCAATACAGCAAAATTGTGAAAATGCCGAAAATATCAGTTGGAAACAGAATACACATCGCTTACTCTAAAGAGGTAATAAATTTTGAGAATAAAAGAAGAATCGGGAAGAAATACGTCTAGACCATATAAAGCAGCAGAAACTGAACCTTAACTGGTTCAAAAAAACATTAACAATAACAAAAAAACGGATTCATTTAAACAGAAAGAAACTTCAATAACCTAAATTGGATGAACTACAGAACAAAAATGAATTATCTAAAATTCATGAAGGAATATAAAAATAGTGTGTGGTTAACCTTTCCAAAACCTTCCAATCTTCAAAGCGTGTGCTCATAAATTAAATGGAGGAAATTATTCAAAATAAATTGTGTCTTTGATTGTCACTTTTACACAATTTAGTGGTAAGAATAAAAGACACTTTGTTTATAACTGCAATAGATATTTTTATCGAGTTGTAAATTTAGGCTTATCGTAAAATGGACAAAATGAACATTAAAAAGGAAGCCATATATGTTCAGTGGATCAGATAACTGAAATTAACATCCAAGACCATAAAATTGCACCTGCTGAGTTTTTCAAATAATTAAATCGAGGAAAAGACACTTTAGTTGGAATTGTATCCTTAGTCAACATAAATCAAGCATTTCTGGTTTAAAACTAAGAGATATATATTGGTCGGCTTTCTATCACACTCCTGAGAAATTCGCAGTTTATCATAATTTTCGATAACAGACAAGTTCGATTTTCTCAAACTATATTCAAACTGCCATCATGCCACAATTAAGATATCTTCCAAACTTACAGCCATTCTTCAGAAGATATTGGCCTGGGGAGATTGTAGGCGAATACTATCAAATTTTGCTATGGTGCACAAATTAGGTTTTGTCCCTAATGCCCTAGCAATAGGCACACTTTCCTCCATTTTATTTTTCGATCAGTTCCAGTCCCGTTTCGTCAGTGTCTGATAGTCATGATTTATGATGCTGGGACCCAAATGTTGGTTCCCTGTGTATTATCGCTACTTACATATAAAATTGGATACATGTATCTACTGTTCTTAACGAGCTTATTTTTCTCAACAAGATAAGCTCGATACCTTAGCTGATTACTTCATATTAGGAAATTTTTTCCTATATCAGAAATAAGACGCGAATTGCCATATAGTCCTTTGTTTTGTCGTTATTTCCATTTCAAAAAGGGCAATCGAAATAATGTTAAAAAATTTAAGAATTTCTGAACAAAATTGGCCGTATTATATTGTCCAAAAGCAAATTAATAACAATCGTACCTAATAAGGAAATCCCGATTCTCAATCACATATGTCAAAAATTTAACAACACAACAACCAAAATTAATTTCATTTTGGAGATACTTCGAATTTACATGGAGAAGAAGATTCGAAACAGAATTATGTACAATTTCAAATAAATATAATATTTGATATGGCAGGGGCGGACCAAACTATGCACTGAAGCATAAAAACGGGAGAAAGGTAAAGATTTTGCAAACGCACATACGAATCTCGCATCTTTCGTTTCGATCATTTGATCAGAATTTCTATATGTAATAATTTAAAAGCGTGGTGGTAGCATGCGCGCTACCTTTTAATAAGAATTAAAGTAAGATTAACTTATTATTACATCATCCTTTCCCTTTCAATCCTTGCGGCCATAAATATAGTCGTCGTAAGGGAAATTTGGGATTGTCGTAACCGGGTTGATCTTCGATAGGTCTCATTTTCTTCCTCAGGAGATTTCGTTCGTGCATTAAGTTGATATGTTTGATTCATCGTTTGAATCACAGTTGTTCGAAATTTTATCCAGATCTTCAACCATGCCTGGCGCCTTGGTTATCATCATACAGGGGTTCACTTTCTTCTACTTCCTCTGGTTTCTTTATCCCTAAGTGGTCTGCATGCAAGCTTAATTCTTGATCGTTATTTGACACCCTGTTGGAAATAGGTCCAGTTTCTCTACGATTTTTGTAGACTCATAAGTGTTTGTTTACGTGGTGTGAAACAGACTTCCTGACCCGCTTTAAACGATTTTTCCCTTGCAATTAGATCATGATAAAACTTCTGGGGAACCTTTGCTTGATCTTGAACTCTTTCTACACTCGGTCGCATGTTATCAAGGATTGTACTAAGTTTACTTCCCATCAGAAGTTCTGCTGGTGATTTTCTTATTAAAGTGTGTATATTGTTCGGCATGCTGAAATTAATATTAGCTAGAGCTTGTGAT
Organism: Cyprinella venusta; assembly: GCA_038021265.1. Taxonomy (NCBI): domain Eukaryota; kingdom Metazoa; phylum Chordata; class Actinopteri; order Cypriniformes; family Leuciscidae; genus Cyprinella; species Cyprinella venusta. The sequence goes on from JBBNEX010000439.1 coordinate 25,734, forward strand.
ACATCAGTGCGTGTCTCTAATTAAGGGTCGAAATGTAACTCAAAGGTTCTGATCACCCCTTTCTACCTCTTAATTACTCCTGGCTATGGTAAGGATTGGTCTTGTTGCGTTTGATTCCTTAATACTTGCAGTATTCTTCAAACTCACCACTCGTGAAACACGTTCTGTTGTCAGAAACGATAGTTTCTTGAACGCTGAACCTCAGCGAAATGTTTTTGCAATACTTGAATTTTTTTCTTAGATGTTGGGTGTGTAACTGCATTCCGTTTGGGCCATTTTGAAAATTCATCGACGAGAACAAGTATTTTCCGTGATATGGACCCGTGTATTAAACGTGTAGTCTCTTCCAGGGTTCTTTTGGGGTGTCCCATGGAAGAATCAGAGTAGGTGGGTCTGTTGGTTTTCACTTCTGGCAAGCATAACAACTTTGAACGAATTTTTCGACGTCCTTGAGCATTGACTGGCCAAATAAGCACCAGTATTTGACGTTTTGTTTAATTGCGCTTATTCCAGGATGCCCGAAATGAAGTGCTTCTAAAGTTTGGTTTCTTAAGATTTCTGGAGTACAGTGTCGGTGTCCAAACATAACTAGACCCCATTTTCCAATGCCAAGTGTTGCCTCTCAACTCGTAATATACCATAATGTCTTTTTCTTAACGTTTTTTATCCGGCCATCCTCGATATGATGTAGTTAGTTGTTATACTGTCTTTAGTGTTTATATCTTTTTTCTGTCTCCTTTTTCAATATTTGTCTTGTTAGAGTCGATTCTTTGATTGTTTACTGCTAATATAGGAGTTCAAGTTTTTCTTAACTCATTTCCCTCGTGAAAACATTTCTTGATCAACAGGGAGCTTAAGATAGACAATCAGCTATGGTATTTTCACTGTCCTTCTACGTTATCAATGTTAAAGTCGAATTTGTTTAACCTCAACCGCCCATACTCTCAAGACTGCTAATTTTGGAAGGGAGGAGTCGGGCGCTAAAATGTGCTTCAACGGCTTATGGTCTGTTCTCAGAAAAAAATGCCGCCCGTTAAAGATAATCCTGACAAACTTAGGACGACGGCAAATATGATGGCCACAAGCCTCCTTTATAAATCGTTAGAGTATTTTTCTTGCGTTAAGGAGAGTCTTTTTGAGGCGTAACATACAGGCTTTTCCGAATTGTCGCTGTATTTATGCATGAGTACAGCCGCCAGTCCCTTGTTTGACGCATTTGTCTGCAGGATTAATAGTAACTCAGGTCGACGTGATCTAGGATTCACGCTGATAAGATTTTATTTTTAATTTAATGAATACACATTGTTCATTTTCTGTCCAATTCCATTTAACATGTTTTTTTTAAGTTTATGTAGCAAGGGCTGCTATGGCCTGTAGCATCGGAAGGAACTTCTATAAAAGCTCTACACTTTCCAGGAACGACTTTAATTGAGTTGGGTTTTCTGGAGAGCCAATTTCTGCGATTAGCTTTTATTTTTTCGGTCACACGTATGTATCCCATGTTTGTCAATCATATGGACCAAGTACTTGATTTTGTTTTGAAAGAATTTACATTTCTCCTTTTTATGTCGTGAGTACCACAAGCTTCAAGTCGGCGAACTACTTCAACGATATTTTGAAAATGCTCCTCATCGATTCGACCAGTGATTCATATGTCGTCTAGGTACCAAACTACCCCGGAAATGCCTCTCAGTATCGTTTCCATAGTTCGTTGAAAGACTGAGGGAGCGTATGTAACTCCGAACGGAACTCTTTTACACTGGTAATATCCTAGGTGAGTAGCAATCAAGAAGAGATTTCGACATTCAGCTGCAACTTGGATTTGCAAATACGCATTCCTACTGTCAATTTTATTGAAAGTTGACCCCCTTTCCCCCAGCTAATTTACTAGAAATAATCGAAACGTGTAAGTGGATGATTATCAGTCTGTAAGATTTCATTTATCATTACCCTAAAAATCTCCACAAATGCGAATGTTGCCGCCCTTTTTTGTGTTCTCTCATACTATAGGGTAAGCCCATATTATCGGAGTAACTGAAGGTCAACGTTCTCAAAGTACATCTTTGTTTATAACCGGTTAATATCATCATCCACCTTTTTTGTTACAGCGAAAGGGACAGAGCGTGGTCGAAAACATCCTGGTTTTGCATTTTTGTCGAGGTAATACTTTGCTTCGTTACCTTTGATTTTTCAAAGTTTATCCGAAAAAACTTCTGATTTCGACTTGAGAAATTCTTCTAAGCGATTTGTCAGCAGATGCTTCTTGGTGAATTATCTTCAATCACTTTGATAGATTCAGGTATGTAAATTGATATGCCGAATTCTATCATCCAACTTTAGGCCCAAAATCGCAATTTCATTCGATTCAGCAACATATAACGAAATAATTTTTTTGATATTACCAATTCTGACTGGAAATTCAAAACAACCTAGAACTTTTATTGGCTGTTTTGCATAACCGGAAATTTTCTGTTTGTAGGTTGGAGTTATAATCGAATATTTTTCCACATGTTCTCACTCACACAGGTGACGGTTGCACCTGTATCAAGAAGCATTTTTATTTCTATTCCATTAAAAAACATTGATAAATGAACAAATATTTTCATTTTGATTTTTGATTAGAAGCAAACGACATAATATAATCAGTAAAAAATGAATCCCCATCGGTTATTTTAATTTTTTATTATTATCGGTGGTATGTAGACCGGGTTTCTTTTTAAAAACATTTTAGCAAAGTGGCCAAACGGTTAACAATTATTGAATTTTGCAGCTAACGCTGGGCAGTTCTCTTTCTTCTGCTGAAATCCAATAGATCCACACCGCAAACATTTCTTTGCAGGTCTATTTGAAATTTGTACCTTTCGAACTTCTTCCTAAGGTTTTGAATCCCTCTAATTTGGATTGACGATGTTCTGCTGAAAAACAGGGTGGATGCTGTCTCAACAACCTCGTTAAATTTTCTGGACTCGTCGATCAAAGCATAAAGTTTTTGCTGTACCTCAACATCATTTAGGGAAATCATAAATTGATCTCGCAGTCGCTTCTCTAAATTTTTACTAAATTTGCAATACAGTGCGGATGTTTTCAGACGAGAAACGTAAGAACGTACTTCTTTACTCTGTTCCCTAATAATTTTTAAAAAAATTGTATCGTTCGACGAATAAGTTTATTTTCCGCTTGTAAATAGATGACAAAGTAGTCTTTATCTCATTCAACGAAAAATCTCTTGATCGACCGGTCAAATAATGACTTCGAAGGGGTTCTATAATGATTCGCATCCTATATAATTAAGAAGCAGATCACGTTTTGCGTCGTCTGTAAAAGGCGTACGACCCATTTTGACGATACTTACAGCTTGTTCAAATCGGTTTATGAATGCCGACCATTCTTATTGTGCTTCCTCAAACCCTTTCGAATTTGAAAATTACTCCAGTATAATTTGGAGTATTTTGGTTTAAATTATCAATAAACTTGTGA